>JAAMXJ010000192.1:0-161307 GCA_019693375.1 Asterochloris erici
GTCATAGTCCTAAGCCCGTTCATTGAGGCAACGGACTCTAAATGTAATCATCATCATCGTGCATTGATGAGCCTGCATTGCGGCTGATCTGTGCTCCTGACTGGGGAGGCAGGCAGCATGCAGCTTCCTGCAAGGGTTGGCCTAGGGCTGCTAATTATTGCACTGTGTGCCTCTCCAGTGATAGCTTTCAAATCAGAGGACTTCAAGGTAGCTCAATTGCTGTTGAGGCAGTTGGTCATAGCTGGCTGATCAAGCTGACAAAAGCCCACTCTGCAGATGTGCAGCATGGCGGCATTCTGCCAACGCCTCAGGGGCACACAAGGCGATGTGTATGCTGTGGACCCTGGCTCTGTCAGCCTCACAGGCTCTGGCCTCACTGCCAAGCTTGCCAATACAAAGAGCAATGCGCAGTTCAAGCTGCAGCTGTCAAACTATGAGGGGACGGTGCGCTTCCATATTGATGAGGAGCCCAGCCAAGACAGGTGCGCGTACTGCAGGCCGGTGACTCGACTCATGTACCAGGTGTCTTGCAGAGCTGATGGTCCGCCTGCTGTTCCAAAAGAGCTGGCCTTTCAGACTGGCCCAGTGCTGTTGACAGCCAAGGCTTAGCTGGTCCCAGCCTGTGTGAAACCTGCTGTGGAGCCCGCTGCAAGATGCATGATCGCCTGGCTTAGCCGACGCAGAGTTGCAGGCTGGTATGATGATGCCAAGCATACTTCTGGCCACGTGATTGTCCTGCTGAGCTTCGCTCCTGACATGGCCCTTTGCAGGCTCCAACGCCTGCCAACAAGAGGAAAACACATGCTTTGTCTGACTCCGTGCTGAACATGGAAGAGGTGTCCCCCATTGCAGGTTCCAGGTGCCTCATGCGCTGGTGAGAGACCTGGATAAGCAGCAGACCCCTTGGGAGAAGCATACCAAGACAAGCCAGGGCGCCACGCTGCAGCTCGGCAATGCCCAGGTCAAGCTGCAGTATTCGCCGCTGCAGCTGGACATTGCTGTGGACGGCAAACCAGCAGCCACCTTCAACAGCCGCCAGCTGTTCAACTTTGAGCATCGCCGGCAGAAGAAGGTGTGTCTGCGGGCTCATGATATCAGGCAGCGAGGACGACATGTTGTCAGCCTCCCTTCGCGTCTTTTTCTTGATGATCAAGGGCGAGTACTTGTCCACAAGCTCTGCTGCCGTGCCTGACGGCTTGGGAAGCCTCACTTGCACGACGCGACTCCCATACACTGAGTCACCCACAGTACCACAGCAAGAAGCATGCTGTGAAGAGCACAGCTCTGCCAGAGTCCTCGGGCCAGCTTGCTGTCTGCACTCTGCAGGAGGGCGACCCTGAGGGATGGTGGCAGGAGGCGTTCAAGAGCCACACTGACAGCAAGCCCATGGGGCCTGAGGCCATCTCCATGGACCTGACCTTCCATGGCTCCCCCCACCTGTATGGGCTGCCAGAGCACGCCACCAGCCTGTCCCTCCAGCCCACAGTGGGTGAGCCCGCAGCCTGCAGTCTGACACAGCTAGCAGCGCCTGTGCACCCTGTACCTGTGCGCCCAGCCTGTGTGGCCTGCCAAAGCCTCCCAGCAGTATGTCCCTGCAGCCCACAGTGGGTAGTCGAGAGCCTTTGCCTGCCAGGGAATGTTGTCTGTCTGAGGCAGCGCCCAGCACCTGCTGAGTGAGGGTGAGCCTGCACCTGCTGAGTGAGGGTGAGCCTGCACCTGCTGCGGCCTGTGACCTGAAAGTCACATTGAGCTACATTGCCGTCCTGCATGACCTGCCCGGCCTTTTGGCTGAAACTAATAGCCACAGCCGTCAGGCCCACAGCGCATGCGCCTGTGCTGGATGCGTTGCCTTTATCACCCCCTCCACCGTGCAGTGCCTGCCATACTTCACTGTGCTCAGCCGTCCTCTGCCCCGCACCGCTCTGCCCTGATCTCTGCCAGCACATGGTGGGAGGCCAGCGCACAGACCTGCTCAATGCAGCTCATGCTTTGCAGCAGACTGGCTTCTACCTGGCGTGAAAGCTGTCTTGTTGTTGGCTGCAGGCCCAGATGGCGCCCCCCTTTCAGATCCCTACAGGCTGTACAACTTGGATGTGTTTGAGTACAACACCAACTCCCCCTTTGGCCTGTACGGCTCCATCCCCATCATGCTGGCCCACAGGCCTGGCCTGACCATTGGCGCTTTCTGGTGAGCTTCAGCCGCGCTGCCAGCACACCACTCTTGGTCCCTTCACCACCTGCCTGCAAGCAGGCATTTGTTGGCATTGTGAGCCGCTGCCTGTAAGCATGCAGTCAATGGTGCTTGGGAAGCCCCTGCCTGTGACCAGGCAGTTGATGCAATCAGGTGACAGGCCATTCTGTGGCTGGCATCTTCTGCTGCTGTGTGAGAATCAGATGGCCAGCTTCCCAATGCTGCTTGCAGGTTGAACTCTGCTGAGATGTTTGTGGACGTCACAAAAGACAGCAGCTCTGCCAGCACCAACTGGGTTGCTGAGTCTGGAGTGTTGGATGTCTTCTTTCTGCTGGGCCCCACCCCACCCAAGGTCAGATCTGAGTCTCAGAGCCTGCACTTTCCTCTGCTGTGCTTATCAATGAATGGTCACATCAGCTCATCGAAGAAGCTGCAGCTCACTATAGGTGCAGCAGCCGCCCCGCAGCCTGCCCTGTGGCCGTAGGCTCTTGCTGTACGTCGCAGCCTGCGGTGCAGCCTTGGTGCTTGTGCAGGCTGCAGTAGCTCCAGCACCTACCATTGACCCTGTGCTGCAGGTCATGCGCCTGCTTCCCTGTGCACACCTGCAGGGAATGCAGCGGGCGGCCTCACGTCCAGGCCTCCTGCTGCATTTTCAGTGCCAGCTTGCCCTGCGTGTTGCGCATGTGGATCAAACATCAGCACTCTGACATCTGCTGCAGGTCCTTGTCCAGCATCCTGCAAACCTGCTCACCCTCAAGCAGTCTGTTCGCAGCCGCCTGCCTGTGCCCACCTGCAGGTGATGCAGCAGTATGCACGCCTGACAGGCACCACAGCGCTGCCTCAGTACTTCGGAATTGCCTACCACCAGTGCCGCTGGAACTACCGGGACGAGGCCGACGTGAAGGCAGTCGATGCTGCCTTTGATGAGCACAACATCCCCTACGACGTCATCTGGCTGGATATTGAGCACACTGATGGCAAGAGGTGAACGCTGCATGATCAATCTGATCATGCCTGGCACCCCATACAGGACTGTGTTGGAGCCTGTGCGCTCTCGAGCTGCTCCAAGTCACCATCTATAAGTCATCAGCCTGGGCAGTGGACACACCGATGGCATGCAACTATTGTGCCCACATTGTCAGCACAACACATCCAGTGGCCTTCAGGTTGCCGTCCCTGCCTTGTCAGGGGTCCAAGCCTGGGGTAGTGCTGGGGCCAGTGTCAGAGCTGTCTGCTTGCAAATGAGGTCTTACGTCAGCACAGCAAACAATGCGCTCTACAGCCTGCGGGGTGCTATCTGCCAAACTGGCTGCCGTAGCATGTGAGTCTCTCATGTGCAGGCGCTCCACCTGCTGACAAGACCCTGGCTAGGCTTTGTGATGTCACACACCTGCTGCTGCTGCTGCTGCTATATCTCCACAGTTGGCTGCTGCGCAGCGCTCTCCACCTGGCACCAGGCCCAGCGGCGCTGCAGGTTCCCAGAGGTCAAGGCTGAGTCCTACTGTGCACTGTGCAGATACTTCACCTGGGACAAGAACCTGTTCCCTGACCCAGCAGCCATGCAGGCCAACCTGGCCAGCCATGGGCGCAAGCTGGTGACAATCATCGACCCCCACATCAAGCGTGATGACAATTACTACATCTTCAAGGAGGCCCAGAGCAAGGGCTTCTATGTCAACAACAAAGATGGCAAGGAGTATGATGGGTGGGCCCTGCACCTGCTACCGTGAAAAGATTTCTGAGGCAGGCATCCTGGCGGTCAATTGGGGCAGGCAGCTTTGAGCCGACAGAGGGCAGCCTGTGAGGATCATCTCCTGTGCAGCCCAGCCATCGATCTGACTGTGGACAACCTGCAGGTTTCGCTGAGCGCCAATAGCATGCAGCCTCTGGGTGGCTTACGCAAAAAGCCAGGCTGGAAAAAGGTTCTGCTGCATTGAGCAGCAGAAGGGGAGCCAGCCAGACCACTAACCTAAAAAACGCACCCTAGACACAAATAGCATGCTGTCTCCCTTCAACACAGCATGCCCCGTTCCAGGGTCCATCCCTGCAAATGCGCAGGTGGTGCTGGCCTGGCTCCTCCTCCTACCTGGATATGCTGAACCCGGCAGCACGCGACTGGTGGGCCGCCCAGTTTGCCCTGAGCAAGTACAAGGGCTCCACCAAGCACCTTTATGTCTGGAACGACATGAATGAGCCCAGCGTCTTCAATGGCCCTGAGGTGGGCATGTAGCATGCCAGCCAGAGCTGCTGTGGGTCTGCATGATCTTGCCATGAGTAGGGCTGACGCTGCTCCTCTGACTTCGGTCAGGAGGCCTCTGCCTGCAGCAAATGCAGTAGAGCAGTTTGTGCTTAACCATGCCCAGGCCTCTGCTCAGAGGAGCGCCTGCCTGTGTCCCGCATCAAGCTCTGCGCTGCTAAGCAAACCTGCTCCCCTTCAATGGGTTGACAATGCGAGCCTGCTTGCAGCCCTTCAGGAGCTGCTTTGACGTTCTGTGTGCATGCCGAGCTGCCAGGCATGCAGTCCTGATGAAGCTGCCGCGTAGCCCTGACACAGCTGCCCGCACGCAGATCACGATGCCCAAGGACAACCTGCACCATGGTGGCGTGGAGCACCGTGACCTGCACAACCTGAACGGCCTGCTGTTCCACATGGCAACCGCCCAGGGCCTGGAGGAGCGTGGCCGCAGCGTGTGGGGCTCCGACGGGGACCGTCCCTTCGTGCTGAGCCGCAGCTTCTTTGCGGGGTCGCAGCGCGTGGGACCCATCTGGACGGGGGACAACGCGGCCACCTGGGACCACCTGCGGGCCTCAGTGCCCATGCTCCTCAGCATTGGGCTGGCGGGGCTGCCCTTCGCAGGTGAGTGCACCGTGCGCTCAGCAGCTGTGCAGCGCCTCCATTGTGCATGGGGCGCAAGGAGCAGGCAGCAAGTGGCCAACCATTGTGCTGGTCACCTGAGACCACCTGCAAGCTTCAGTGCCCGTGCTGCTCATTGCTGGGCTGGCGGGGCTGGTCATCTCAGGTGCACATAGCGGCCTGTGTTATTGTGGAAGTGGCTGGCTCCACGTGTGCATGCTCTGGGCTCTTTTGTCTGGTGGCAGTTCAAAAGCCACCCTCACTGCGCACCCTTCCCTGGATAGCCTTGGCGTGCCTCCCTTCTCATGTGGAGCGCCTGAGGTCCTCGTGCTCCCTGTGCAGCAGAACCCAAAGTCAGGACCTTTGGCCTCAGTCACATGCTCCTCTGCATTGGGCTGGGGTTGCCGCCCTGCTCAGCAAGTGCAGAGCCTGCCGGCTGCACATGCCTGAAGCCGTGCAGGAACCTGCCTGCCTGGGTGTACACTGCTACTGTCCAGAGGAGCTGGCTGCCAGGTGGCCAACTGCAGCATTGGCCATCTGTGATCACCAGGGGCTTGGTGCCCCTGCGCCTCAGCATCAGGGTGTGCAGGGCTGCAATTCGACACGACGAAAGCTCATCTGCCACACCTGCAGGCGCGGACGTGGGGCCCCTCTCGCAAACATGGGGTCTATTGACTGGTGCCCCTGGGACCCATGGCTGACCATCAGCTGCCAGGCCTGCAGGCACAGACGTTGGGTCCAGTTCCATATCAAATGGCCTTTCTGTCATCAGCAGCCACCCGGCGCTCAATTGCACCCACCTCTGCTACTTACCAAGCCCCCGTCCCTGCAGGCGCGGATGTGGGTGGCTTCTTTGGCAATGTGGACACAGAGCTGCTGGTACGGTGGAACCAGGTCGCCACCTTCTACCCCTTCTTCCGGGGGCACGCCCACCTGGAGGCCAAGCGCCGGGAGCCCTGGCTGTTTGGGGAAGACGCTACACGACAGAACCGGGCAGCTATCCGTGCCCGCTATGCCCTGCTGCCGTACCTATACACCCTCTTCTGGGAGGCACACACTTCAGGTGGGAGCATGGAGTTGGCCTGGGTGGGTGAGGGGCAGCTGTGCCTGACTGCTGCAATGGGCCTGGCAGCAGGACTGCTCCACAGCCGGCTCATCTGCAACATCCCCACACACCTGCATGACGGTGACGCTGCTCTTCTCCTTTAGTACAAGCCCTCTGCGCGCTGCACTGCCATGATGTCGGGCGCTTCTGCACTGGGTGGCCCACTTGGGCTGCCTCTCAGGCTGCCTCTCACCGGATCAACTGTTTGCGCAGTCAAGCCCCCGTATGGGACATGTCGAGCTGCTCGCAACTGGCCTCAGGTTGCTTGGTACTGCAGAAGTGGCCCACTCAGCAACGTCATGCCTTTCACTAACTCACCTGCAGGCCAGCCCATCATGCGCCCACTGTGGTACGAGTTCCCAGAGGCAACCGATGCCTACGATGTCCAATACGAGTTCATGTTTGGCAACAGCATGCTGGTGGCCCCAGTGCTGGAGGCAGGGGCTACCAGCGTGGAGGCCTACCTACCCACAGGCGCTCGCTGGTTTGATGCCCACACGGGACAGGAGGTGGTGCGACAGAAGGGCTGGGTCTCCGGGCAAAGCCCCCGGCACAAGGTGCGCAGCAAGCGACCAGGCAATGCCCTGGCAACAGGTGAATTGGGAACTCAGCAGCCATAGTGGCTGAGTCTCCAGGCAGAGCTCCCCACACACAATTAGGCAGCATTGCCGGCGAGGTGTGATGTCAGCAGCTAGAAGGGTCAGGCCTAAGGCAGAGCCCTGGCCACAGAATGGGCAGGGTGGACTACTTGAAGGGATGCCCCATGCCAGTAAAACCTGTGAACTTCAAACCCAGCAGCCACAGAGCTGGCACCGATGCAGAGCCCCCAGCAAAAGGGGGACAGCTTTCATTCCTGCAGCCAGCAGCATGAAATGACCTGGCTGGGCCCAGGCTTAGCTCATGTCTGCCTGCTGCGGACGAGGCAGGGTGCCCTGTTTGCTGCACTGCCTCAGGTGTATGTAGTGCTTGTCCTTCGCTGCCTCTCTGTATTGTCTAACTTGTCACACCCTGGAACCTAGCAATAGCAGCATTCGGCAGCCAGGTTGCAGTCCCAGACAAGACCTCTGTATGCTAAGCAGATCATAAATGTGGAGACACCCATCTGCCTCCACGCAATGTTCAGCTGCAGCCAGCTGCACCAACGCACAGGAGACGGGGGCCCAGCCTGCTGCCCTTCAGGTGCACATATCCTCTCGCACAGACTCTCTCCGTTCCGGCTCAACCTGCATGGCCATTGTCAAGGTCTTCCAGCTGTTATGCATGCAGGTGGACGTGACCATGGAGACGATCCCCGTGTTTCTGCGCGGGGGGAGCATCGTGCCTCGGAAGGAGCGCGCCCGCCGCAGCACTGTCCAGATGGTCGACGACCCTTTCACCCTCTGGGTCGTCCTGGATAGCGAGAGCACGGCCTCTGGCGACCTCTACTTGGATGACGGGCGCAGCTTTGCCTTTCAGCGAGGCATCTTTGCTCACAGGCGGTTCACTTTCAGGGATGGGCGGCTCAGCAGTGCGCGGGTGGCAGCCCCTGAGAGAGCCGCCATCCAGCCGTACAAAGACAGCAAGTACCAGCCCTTGCAGGTCATTGAGCGCATTGTGGTGCTGGGGCTGGCTGGCGGGCCCAGCGGATGGCAGGTCAAGCTGCAGGGCGGCGGCGCCCTGCAGGCTGCTTCTGGGCCCCTGGTGCTGCGTCCAGAGCTGGCCAGCAGCACAGCAGCCCTTGTCATTCGTAAGCCTGACCTGCCGGTGGCTGATGACTGGACCCTGCACTTTTTAAAATGAGGCAAACTGAGAAGCCTATCGTGAAACCAGTTCACAGTGCCCCAACTATGCAGCTCGAAGAAGTCCCAGATCATCCCTGACAAGTTAGCTACAGTCTGAAGGTCTGCTGATTTCAATCTGGGTCAGCCCAGATTGCGCCCCTTTGAATGGCTGAGACAGTGCCTTTCCAGTGGATCCACATACCGGAGGGCTGAGAGGACTGTAGGACCACGGCCTCAGAGTGAGCCTCAGAGTGAGCAGCAGATTATCAATCATAATCTGTTTCGCAACAGAATTGACTCTAACACTGAGTATGCGGGTTATCTGTGGGTGACTGAGGTAGCTGTTGATTTACCTGGAGAAGAATGGCGTGATCTGAGCAAGACCTAACTTCTCTGCAAGACCTAACTTCTCTGCAAGACCTAACTCCCCTAGGAATCGGCCCTTGCCGCTGATGTTGAGTGCTCGGCATGATTTTACCTGTGAAGCATCAATGAGCTATCTTCCATGAAACAGTCGTCGGGCCCCCAGCTGTGGCCTACTGCACGACGATAATAGAAATTATCGAAGAAGACCTAAGCTCGTCTGACACTCAAGTGCCCAAGGTGCTTGACACAGGCTGCCGGACACCGCGTGGCAAGATGTGCTTGCAGCTGGCGAACAGCACTTGACATATTTCAGCGAAGCACAACACCGGATCCGTCCACTCTGGCCGCCAGAACAACGCCATGGCGTGGGCAGCTGCTGCAAACAAGCAGCCTGTGAAGGAGCAGCTCACAATTTCCATCCTGCCTTCTGGGCAGAAAGTGGCAGTGGTGGACGCCAATGCCATCATTGCCGGAGTGCAGTTGCACATTCTAGGGGAGCGGCTGGTAACCATCCCAGAGGTGATGGGGGAGATCAGAGATGTGCGCTCCCGCCAAGCAGTAGCATTTGCTGCTGTCCCACTGGTACAGCAGGACCCTGCTGAGGAGGATGTCAAGGCAGGCAAGCTCTTTTCCAGTCCAATTCTTTTCGAGGTCCCAGCAAACCCAGGTCTAGAGCAGGTCTAGAGCATCTGCCGCCGGCATTTGGGGGATGTTGGCAGTCTCAAGCAAAGGCCAGTAAGTGGTCTACAGAGCCCAAAGGCTGGCGTGATGCTGCTATGTCTGCACGGTCAGCTCATGCAATGCGAAAGAAATGCCGGGCATAAGCCTTGCCGTGGTTGCAAGCAGGGTAGACTTCAAAGTTCGAATGTTGTGTCTGTGTGTCTCATGTGCTGCAGCTGACAAGCTGCACCTGCTCTGTCTACAGTGACACGCTTTGCCAGGGCCACTGGAGACCTGCACTCCCTCTCCACAGCTGACATCAAGCTCATCGCTCTCGCGAGGACCCTGGAGGTGGGCGCTCTGTATTGCAGCATCTTGGAAGCAGATTGCAGCTGGCAAAGCTGTACGTGTCCAAGATCACGTGCCTGCAGAAACCTTCTGTCCTCCTGCCTCAGGCTTTGCATGACAACAGGCCTGCAGCGGCCGCCGCAAGAAGGTCGCCCCCCCTTACTCTGTGGCGCTATGGACTGACGAGCTCACCAGCGCAGACATGTAGCACGGATATGTAGATCCTTGACATGCTGCTGTCCCTGCAGAGGACTGCGCATGGGGCAGGCCACTTACACGAGCTGCCCACCAAGGCGCGCGTCGTCAGGGGCAGCGGGCCCGACTCCCTGCAGCTGCCTGGCTGGGGCGTGCGGGGACAGGACTGGGCAGAGATGGACAGGCTGGCAGAGGAGGAAGAGCAGGGCGAGCCAGCGCACTCAGGTGTCGCATCCTGCACACACTCCAGGCTGCAGCCATCTGTGGTGCACCCTGTACACACGCCCTGCTGACGCCATCGTTACCAGCTTGCTGGCTGACAGCAGCCCCTCTGAGATGCTCCTGCAAGACCCTGCACCAATGGCATGTACATTGGCTGCCTGCCTGCAATGCGAATGGCATGGCAGGCCCCTGACAGCACAGTGCACAGCAGTCCTGCATGCTGCTGTGGGTGACGTCTGGGCTGCCCCACTGGCCGGCCTCACCTGCAGCTGTGCCACTTGCACTGCCTGCAGGGGCTGTGAGCAGGATCTCGGCAGGCATCCAGGCGCTGGACCTCGACGCTGTGTCCACGCCCGTCAGCAGCCAGGGGCATGCCGGCTCCAAGCACCCCGCCAACGTGTCCCCTGGGGAGAGGTCTATGCTGGGCAGCGGCGACCAGGTGGGGGACTGCCAGCTGACACAGCCCCGCAATGGCAGACATCCCCTCTGTGGCAGCTGGGCCACCTGCAGGCAGGGGCCCACACGGGCATTGTGCCCCCTTGCATGGTCAGCTGCATTGCAGCACCTCGGGGCAGCAACACCACGCGCCAAATGTTTAAAGCTGCCGGCGCCAGCATCATGGGCATTGCTGGTGTAAGCTTTGGCTGCTGGCTGCTCAACCTCCTTGTCATGCACATGCAGGCGGTGGATGATGATGCGGACTGGCAGAAGGCCTCCAGCAGCCACAACGCTGCCCGCAAGAGGCGCAGGAAGCAGGCGCGCCAGGCAGCCAGAGCTACTGCCGTCCCTCAGGTGGCGCAGTGCACATGAAGACGGCAGATCTGCTTCCTGCGTCGTCAAGCAGTCCTGTCATGTCTTGCTGTGGATTGGGGGATGTTGATGCACCACTTCCCAGACAGCCCAGGTGTGACCTTTCCGTGTCCTTGGAGCTAGTGATTGCCAAGATCCCTGCATTGCTGCTCCCGCAGCGCTGCGTACAGCGGCAGCAGCATTCGACCATCTGCAGTCTACATGCACTGTCATGCAGGTGCCAAACAGAGCTTGGTTCCTGAGGCTGCCCTAGAGGAACCGGCCGTGGACGCAGCCCCCTCGAGTGCCTGTTCAACTCTGCTGCTCTCGCTGCTGCAGTACTTTGGGGACGGCCCTGAGGAGCAGCCTGAGGCACCAGCAGTGGACCCGCAGCCGGTAGCGCAGCGCCTGCCCCAGCAGCAGGACCTGCACATTGCAGCAGCGCCGCGCCTGCCGTCCCACAGCAGCGACGACGCCTCGGCCGATGAGGCTGCCGGCCCCACGACGCCCGACCAGCTGGCAGTGGTCAGCACAGTGCGGGGAGCCGGGCAGGCCGAGGCCTTCCCTGCCCCTGGGCACTGCAGCCTGGCAGACCACCAGATGGGGCCTGCTGGCAGCGCGGGCACTGGCGACCCCGGCAGTGGGAAGCAGTGTCAGCGGGCCCAGCAGACTGGGGGCAACCAGTGGGCGGGCACACCTCGCGGGGACCCCAGCGATGACGACGGGGAGGAGTCAGCTTCGGACAGCGCGGAGAGCTTTGACTTTGAGCAGCTGACTCCTGAGGAGCAGGCACTGGCTCTGCAGGAGGCAGCTGAGCAGCTGGCAGGGGAGATGGAGGGGGGCGGGGAGGGGCCCAGCGAGTCAGGCAGCTCCGCGGGCGAGGGCGAGGAGGCAGGCTCAGGCAAGCTGCCCTGATGTCGCTCCTCATGCTGCGGTCAGGCCCTGTCAGATAGGCAGCTAGAGGGGGCGAGGTGGGGGGAGTTCCGCAGCAGCACAGCCATGCGACATGGTTCAGGTGGTCTGCAGCATCTCTGCCTTCTAGCTCGGTCCAGATGCTTTGTGCGGCCAGCCGGGTCTTCAAGCTATGTGCTTGTCCAGTCAGGAAGATGTGGGAGGATCCTGACAGTTGCTGTACGGCAGTATGTGAAAGCACACTGCTCCCTGTGCACAGTGTCTGACAGGGTCTGCACCTTCCCTGCAGGGTTTCAGTCGTCAGTCGTCTGCATCACCGGGGACTTTGCCATGCAGAACGTGATTCTGCAGATGGGCCTGCGACTGGCTGCCCCCACTGGGCAGCAGATCGACCGCCTGGCGCGCTGGGCGCTGCGGTGCACCGCCTGCTTCAAAGTCTGCAAGGTGGGTAGTCATGCCCTGAGCGAAGTGGGTTCAAGCATGGAGGCCGTTTCCCACCACTTCGTGCAGCGTTGACCTGTGGATGGCACCTGTGGGCTGTGCACACTCAACCTAAGGCAAGCAGGCCAGTCGATGCCAGGGTTGACGGGATGTGCAGCATGACTTGCAGATCATTCCTGTGAGCTGTGTCATCCTTTGACTCAGTCAGAGTATGATACAGCCTCCTGCCATAAACAGAGGCCCCAGGTCCCTGTCCTCGCTGCCTGGCCTGTTGCTAGTTGCACACAGAATGCAGCCCTGCCTCGTTCAGCCCCCTGCTTCTGAGAACTGGACCAGTGGTGTGGCTGCCTGTGCTGCTTGGCCTCTGCTGCTCGCCCTGTGCTGCTTGGCCAGTCCACACCTGACAAGCCTGTGTGCAGGAGCCCGGGAGGCTGTTCTGCCCCCACTGCGGCAACGCCACCCTGGAGAAGGTGGAGATGATTGTGGGCGCAAATGGGGAGGAGCAGTTTGGCGTGCGCAAGCGCCACAACCTGAGGGGGACCCGTTTCTCGCTGCCCAAGCCGCGGGTGGGTGCAGGCGTCAGCGCACCCTCTGAAGCGCTGGCGCAGGATTAATAGGCACATGCTTGTTGCACAAGCCGCTGTTGGGCAGAAGTCTTGTGAAACTGGCATCGTCGCACCCCATCTGCTGCCCAAGCTGGTTGAAGTCGCAGCAGCACCAGGTAGGGTGCCTCCAGCCAAAGCCACAGGTGTGTGCAGACAGTGCTGGGCATGGTCGCACTCTTACAGCTGTCCCAAGCCGTGGGCAGAGTGGAAGGCTTGGGGGACGAGCTGCTTCAGGGTTGCCTGGCCCTGCTGCCTCATCAGATTGAGGCCAGGCACATGCATAGCTGGGAGCTTACAGCTCTGTACTCAGGGGGTACAGCGCTTGGCACAATGTGAAGGCATTGTCTACAAGATGCGTGAGATGGGGCCACTGCCTATTGCTGCTGACTGCCTTCTGGATGCACCTCGGGCTCCCTGGATTGTGAGAAACATCTTTGCTCCTGCAGGGAGGGCACCGCAGGCAGCCCATACTGCGCGAGGACATGCTGTTGCAGAAGATGAGGCGCCGCAACAGGAAGCCGGCGCCAGAGACTGATGCATTTGCGCCTGAGTATGGGGCTGAGAGCTGGCACCTCAGAAACAACGTCAGCTCTCGGGCCTACAAAGGAGCAGCGGCGCAGCTGGCTGGGTGGAAGCACAACCCGAATGAGAGGCAGCATGTGCGCACCAACAGGCGCAAATAGGAGTCACCTTTGTCAGACATTGGTAGTTCAATGGAGTCCTGAGTCTACTGCAAGAACGGTACATCACTCACTGTGGTTCTTCAAGTGTGACAGCTGGAGAAGGATCTGTTCAAGCCCAGCTCCTGATGACCAACCCTTTGACCAAACCTGCCATGACAGCAGCATGACTAGGCTGAACTGAAGCAGTCGTCCAGAAGACGGGGACGTCCTGCAGGTCATCCACTGAGACTGGCAGCAGTTACAGCCCGTGCTTCCTGGCCATCCTGCACTGGTGGCTTTCGGAAGAACCCACACAGCTCGATGCCTCTTGGGTCAAGCCAGCGAGTGGGCCTACTGCTGCTGGCCGGGGCATGCTTGGTTCAGGGATCTCAAGACTTCAGGTCTGCTCCCTGCATGTCCCTAACTGGCTTGGACAGCTGACCCTTAAGCGTGCCATCTGCAGGACTAGCACGACTGGTCGGCATGCAAGAGGGCTCAGCCAGTCCTCTTCCAGTGACACAGGCACAAAATCGTGAGCTGCCACTGCATCCTGCACCCCTTGCTGCTGCTGCGGAGCCAGCAAGGCATGAAGTCATGCACCTGCAGGTACATTGTGCGGCTCAAGCAGGGTTCAGATGGGCATGATGTGGACACACTTTGCGGGGACCTGCAGAGCTCCGGTACTGCCTGCACATTCAAGTACGGCCAAGTGCTTGTGGGATTTGCAGCACCGGTGAGTCCTGGCATGAGCTCTCCAAGCCTGGCCGCCGCTACCTGCGAACAGTTGGATTGCAGCATACATTGTCACGCTGGCGTACACTGCCACGATGCTGTGCAGCAATGCTGGGCAGTAGACAACTCTTCTGCTGCCTGCAGCTAACCCCGGCTTTGGCCAGCAGCCTACAGAACGCCAGCCAGGTGGACTACCTCGTCCTGGACAACCAGGTGGTGCACCAGCAGGCCCTGGCCCCATCGTCAGGTAGGGCCACCTGCACTGCCAGTACAAGCGCCATTGTCTGCAAGCAGTCACCAGGGACTGCCCAGCAGACACACAATGGAGACTCCTGCAGGCACTGCATCTGCAGCTCAGTAAAAGACTGTGTGTCAACGACACACCAAATGAGCCTGCTCTGCTGAAGAGGTGCTGAGGCTTGTCTGCCCCTGGTGGTACAGCTGCCATTCAGCCTGAGGCAGCCGCACATCAGACTGGCAGCTGTGCCCCGCAGCGCAATTGCAGACCCCGCTGCCGACCACCCTGCCTCCTCCCCTGCAGCTCAGACGGCCGCACTGGCTGAGAGCGCAGCGTCCCCGGCTGGGGCGGCTGCCGCAGGGTCCGGCACCCCGGTCGTCACCTCTGCGCCTGCCACCGCCGCCCCCAACAATGCCCCGGCCGTGCTGCGCTATGAGACAGCCCCCAACGTGACCTGGAACCTGGACAGGATAGACCAGCCCTCCCTGCCCCTGGATGGCAAGTACACCTGGTCAAACGATGGCACTGGCGTCAACATATACATTCTGGACACGGTGAGACACTGCTTGTAGCTGCCAGGCCACTTTGTTTGCGTCCACAGCACGGTCAGGCGCGGCCCAACTCCGCCGCATACGCTGAGGGCGGCTGACTGCCCGCAGTCTGAGCTGGTGGAAGGAGCTGGGCCCCTCTGTTGGCACTCCTGACAGGGTGCTGCAGCTGCTTGGCTGCTCTGTGTGCATCCAGGGCAGGCTGAGCTGCTGCCGTTGGTGTGCTCGTCCCTGTGCGTTCCTGACCAGGTGATGCAGCTGCCATGCCACTGTTTGTGCATCCTGGGTAAGGCTGCTGCAGGTGCCTTCCCATGCTGCTCTCTCCTGCCCATGATGTGCAGGGGCTGCAGCTGCTGTAGTGTGGACAGATGCGGTAGGCAGCTGCTGTGCTGCTCTTGTAGCACTGTTCCTGCCCCAAGCTCCCCTCCTGTCCAGCAAAGGTGGTGGCGCCCCAACATGCTGCCCGCTCCTCTGCCCCATCCTGCACAGCCATGATCATTTGAATGCAGCCCGATTGCCACTTACTGATCGGTGCTGTGAGCCAAAAGCAGCAGCCACCTCACCGATCTCCCCTCCTGCCGGCAAAGTGGCACACATTGCTGCTGCTGCCTGGCAGGGCGCAAGCAAGAGCTACCAGGACTTCCAGTGCCCGCCCTCCATCGCCATCAGCAGCGCACACATCCAGCCCTGCCCTGCAAAAAAGAGGTGCTGGTGCCCATGCAGGGCGTGCGCAAGACCCATGAGGAGTTCCAGTACCTGCCCTACATGGGCATCAGTGGCACACGTGCCCTGCACGGCTACTCCACTGTGGGAGACCCCTCCAACTCGGATGACTGCCTTGGCCACGGGACCCATGTGGCTGGCCTTGCTGGCGGGGTCACTTATGGGGTGGCCAAGAATGTCACCATCTACGCAGGTCTGTGGCTAAGCCCTCCAATGTTGTCGCCCATCGACCTGCATTTGCTGGGCTGTGCATCTATTACACTGGCTGCTGTGCAGGGTCCGGTCTCACAGGCTGGTGCCTCCTGTGCATTCCAGCTGCCCATTTGCCCACATGCTGGGCCTACTGTGCAAAGAGCTGTGCCAGATGCATTGATGTGATGCTGCACCTGGACAGGTCTCCCCTGCCATGCCATGCACCACAAACCCAGGGACTGGACATATGTGACCCTGCTGTTGCAGCTCCTGCCATGTGGGGCCCTGCCTGGCCCTCTGCAGCCGTGGCCGCCTATAGGGATGGCCTGCTAGCCTGCTCACACCAGCACAGGTCACCCGGCTTGCTGCTGCACTGCCCCAGCCTGCTGACCCTGCCTGCAGTCAAGGTCATCAATTGTGATGGCACAGCCGATGCATCCTCTGTGCTGGCGGGGCTGGACTGGCTCTCCGCCAATGTCAAGTTCCCCGCCATTGCGAGCATGTCCCTGGGGGCGGACACCCCCAATCAGGCCCTGGACGATGCTGTGACTGCTCTTATTCAGCAGGGCACCCTGGCCGTCATTGCGGCTGGAAACTACAATCAAGGTGGGGCACAGTCGGATGCACCTGGTGCAGCAGGTCAGCAAGGTCCTGCAGCAGCAAGGCTGTGACTGAGTGTCTCTGGCAGACCATGGAGGCACACTCCGGCCAAGGATGGTCTACCGTGCAAACATCTGCTGCCTGATGGATTCTGGCCAGGGGTCACACCAGGCACAGGCCACCAGACCCCTGAAACTACTTTCTGCTGCCGGGACCGCACTCTGACAATGCAGGGCAGCTTGTGACCTGATGTGCTCTGGGGTGCATGACAGCTGCAGGCAAGATCGATTGCATGTGAGGCGCCTGGCAGCATGTGCTCGAAGGGGGTCGGCCGGGGATGCTCTGTGCTCCTGATGGGGCCTGGTTGCTGCTGCTGACCAGCCCAGCCCTACTGACCTCCCTGCCTGTCTTGTTTTCCCCACTGCCTCCTCCATGGCCTGCAGGTGCCTGCCACCCCTCCCCCACCTGCGTCAACACATCTGCGACCTGGCCCTGGCACTGTCTCCCCACTGCTCCTGCCACTGCTTGCAGACTCCTGCCAGCTCTCCCCTGCGCGTGTCAGCACAGCCCTGACAGTGGCCGCCAGCGACATCACAGACACGCGCTGGGCCAGCTCCAACTACGGCGCCTGCGTGGACCTGTACTCCCCCGGGGTCAATATTTTGAGCGCCATGGACACCAGCAACACAGCGACCATCACTGCCACGGGAACGTCCATGGCCACCCCCATAGTATCGGGGGTGGCTGCTCTGTACCTGCAGGACAACCCCACTGCCTCTGCTGCAGAGGTGAGATCTGCACCCTGGCTGTGTCCAGGTGGGTGCAGCCTGCACTAGGCAGCATGGCAATGTGCAGATCTGTTGCATGCCTCAGACTCTGCACTTGTGCTTGTGCCATGGGACATGCCTGCTGGTGGTGCGCCCGAGTGGTGGCTAGCCTGCTGATGCAGGACCTGCTCTGTGCTCTGCTTGGCAGCACACCATACCAGGCACACTTCGTGCCTGTGCCTGTGTGACCTGCCGTGGCTCCCTGTGGCTGCTTCTGCACTCTGCTGCGCAGCGTCAAGAGCATGCTGTAGACCCCAATGCGCATCCCCACCTGCGCTCACTGTGACTTTGCAGGGGCTGCTTGTTTCCAACAATGTGGGCGCCATCGTGGCTGCCAGGCCTGCTCCTGCTGCTACAGTGCATCGTAACAATGTTGTGCTGCCGCCCACCTGCGCCCCTGATTCATTGACCGCTGTGCAGGTTCCCAGCCTGCCGCCCTGATGCACGTGCCCGCTTGACCTCAGCATGTGGGTGCCCACCATCCTGGCCACCTACGTGGCCAGCATGCGCTGACAGCCACATGCCCTCCTAAGTTCCTGCTGTTTGCCCAGCTCTGCCCTGCTCCATGCACTGCCGTGCAGCCCCCAGTCTGCCGCCCCAGGTGCCAGCCTGGTCTCTGCAGGTGAGTGCAAACATCCTGGGCATGACTGTGGCCGGCACCATCCAGAAAGCGCTGGAGAGCACAGGCACCCCCAACAAGCTGCTGCAGACCTACATCAAGGTGGCCCCCACCATCACCATCACCCCCGCAGTGCTGGACCCTGTGGTCCTCTTCCAGGGGCAGACCTTTACCGGGGCGACCTCTCAGACGGTCACCCTGGCCAACGACGGCGCCCAGGATGTGTACTTCAACGTGTCTGTGCTGCCCAACGGGTTGTTTGGGGGGTGGATTGTGGCGCAGCCCACTTCGGGTGAGCAGGCAGAGGCATGCACAGCCCAAGTCAGGGCACAAATTAGCTGTTCAGAGCAGAGTTGACCTGTGCTCGGTGCTGTTAAGGTAGTACGACGACAAGGCGGAGTGTGTAAGCATGCAGCCAGGAGAGTGTGTGTCAGCTTCTGGGGCAGGCACACAGTTTCGGCCTGTCCAGTGCAGAGGACAGGCAGCAATAGCACCAGCCTCTGTGGGGACCAGCGCGACAGAGGCCTCAGAGCTTGCAGCCCAGCTGGATGAACCCAGCCGCACGGCAGTGATGCACGGCTAGCAGGGGCCTGCAGCGCCAGGTGGCCTCAGCAGCTGGTGCAGCTGGTGCAGCAGGGAGTTGTGCTGCCTGGCACCTGAGCGCTGCTGGGAGCCCATGCTGTCCTGCTGCTGCAGGCAGCATCCCCGCAGGCGGCTCCACCAGCTTCACGCTGTCCTATGACATCAGCCAGAACCAATTCCAGACCACGCTCACGGCTCAGGTCCTGATCACAACCAGTGGGCGCCCATCAGCCAAGGTGAGACGCCACACCAGAACACAAGTCCCGAGCCAAGAACCCAGCAGACATCTCAGCACACAACCGCCTGGCAGGCCCAGCAGCCACGGCTGCCGCCCGCATGCTGCTCACAGACACCCTGCATGCTTCAGGCTGGCAGCTGTGCCACTGCATGGACACCCAGAACCTAACAAGCCACGCCCAAGCAGCGCCCGACAGCCCGCGCTCTGTTCTGCCGCTGCCCTGCAGGGTTTGACCGCCCAACTGGTGTGCTGCCACAGGCACTGATGGCTGAAGCCTATGTGTTCTGTGCTGCCCTTCAAAACGCCCTCCCCGCTGCCACCCACACCACCAGCATCACCATTCCCCTTGTGCAAGACACCCGCCCCATCTCGGCTGACTGGCCGCCCCTGCCCAGCGACAACGGGACCTACGTCTACTTTGACGCCATAGTCGAGTGAGTGGCGCTGGTGGCAGACATGGTGGCGCTGCATCTGGCTGGCAGGGTGCCTCTTGGCTGAGTCGCATGTGGCGGGCGGCACAGCATGCTGCGCCTGAAATGAGCAGTGCGGACGTGCAGACTTGCATGCCGCTGTGCCGGTGGCACTGCCTGTATGGCAGCTGCAATCACGTCTGGCAGAAGTGGAGTGTCAACTGCACAAAGCGCTGCCATTGGCTGCCTCAGGGCCAGCAAGCTTGCAGCCTGGGCCAGGTGGAGCTCCTGAACACCCCTGACGCTTGCTGCTGCAGCTTCTCACACCCCGTGGGAGAGCTCAATGAGACCTCCGTCCAGATCAATGATGGGGCGGGCATCATTGAGGGCATCAACAGCAGCGATGCCTCTGGCAACGCTCTCTGTGGCGCTTTCACTATAAGGGGCAAGGTGCCCTTTGACCCCTGGGCTACCCTGCAGGTCAGGCGGCATATCCCACTCGCCCATTGGGCTTGCTCAGCACAGTGAGGCCCTGCCCTGCCTTCTCTCAACCTACTCCTGCCTGCAGACCACGGTGGGCATCACTGTGAGTGGCTCCTCTGTCACTGACGTGTATGGAAAGACCTTCCCAGACTGGAAGAACACAACCAGCCTGGACCACAGGTTAGTGACCTGTGGTGCACGGCTCACATGCTGCTCATATGGTTGTCCACACTCCAGCGCATGGTTGATCTGCGCCTGATGTGCGCCCTGGCATTGCAGGCCAAGGGGTATCATGTTTTCAGCCTACATGGCCTACTCCAGCGACCAGGGCCTCATAACTAGCCAGCAGGTCAGTGCACTCTGGAGCTGTGCAGTCCGCCTGACCAAACTCAGCAGCTCCAGTTGCTGCAGGCATCCGTGAGGGTGCAGCCCACAGGTGTCGTCGCGCTGACCTGTCTTCCCATGTGCAGAGCGTAGTCCTCATCCTGGTGTTCACTGAGCCTGTGACTGGCCTGGCAACCACCAGTTTCTCAGTGTCAGGCCCTACGGGGCCAACCATTGGGGGCCTGCAGCTTGTGCGCGGCACCAACACATACTACCATGTGACCATCAATGTGCCAGGCGACTACTATGGTGGAGTTACAGTGACGCTGGCAGTGAGTGCTCACTCTTGACTGCTGCCAGTGCCATGTCTGCCACGGTCTTAGTGCTCAGGGTTCTTTTGGTGCAATGCAGGGCTCTGTGCAAGACGCCTCTGGCAACACCAACATCGCAGTCAACCCCCTCTCTTTTGTGCGGGTGCCGTCTCCTCTGATGGAAGGCACCTCCTATCGTGTCATCAAGTCTGCAGGCCTTTTGAGCCTGACATGAACTGCAGGACTGCTCATTGAAGTTGTTTTTCAAGTAATGCCTTGCTCTGCACTGAAGCCTTCCTTCATCATTTTGTTCACAGATGCCAGTGATGGCAATGGTGGTCTTCTCACCTGAGGGCTATGCCCCATGAATGAGGCGCTGTAAATCAAAGATGAAACAGTCCAAAATGGGCAATGAATGGGGCCAAAGATTTGGGTGTGGTCAATCATCCCATTGTAAGACATGATGCTGGAGCACCTCTGGCCTGACTAGCTGGTCTTCTGCTATTTGTCAGTGGGTTCTTGCTGCTTCTGCTCTCCAAATATCTGCACTGCCAGGCTGCTGGCCACTATCAGAGCAGCGCCAATCCAGCCTGCTGGGCCCCAGCGCTCGCCCAGCAGCAGGTATGCTCCAAGAGCACCCAGCACAGGCTCCAGGGAGTAGATGATTGCTGCCTCTGTGGATGTGACATCGTGGAGAGCGATCAGCTGCAGGCAGGCACCCACGTGTTTCCGGCTTTGCAGAAGAGGTGCAAGTGGCCCACCTCTGTGCAATAGACACCTCTGAGGGGTGTACAATAGCAGCAGCACTCTGACAATCTGTGCACATGTCACTTTCGGCTTTAGTCTCACCTCTATATACAGTGCCAGGTCGGTAGACAGCAGCCCAGTGAAGACAATTGCAGTCCACGGCAGCGACTGTGCCTGGGAGACCCAGCAGGAGCCGCAGGTGATTGGATGGGACAAGAGTTGCTGAATGTCACCAGTGTGTGTGGCCACCGCGCTCACAAGACTGAAGGCGGCAATGGTGTATATGATGACGGCGGTCAGCGGCAGCACCAGTTTGGGGTTGAGGGCATGGCAGTAGTGCTCTGTCCTAAAGACCTGCAGGGTGTGAGATGCTCAGCCTCAGCTAGGAGCACAGCTGGTGCCGACGATGCACACTGTGCCACTCTGGCTGGTCCATGTGCAGTCACGCATCTGCCCACCTGCAGGCCAAATGCAAATGCTGATACCAAGTTCCAGGCGTCCCCGATGTCTGGGGCTGCGCCTCCCTGCTCCAAGAGGCCCACCCCAAACAGGGCCACAAAGGCTGACAGCACTGTGAGGGGCCGCACTCCCCTGCCAGACAGGCCAGCCAGGATGGGCACCACAATGACCTGCAGGCAGCACTGGGGTCTTGCCATGAAGTGCAGACGCATGCCAAGCTGGCTGTACCAAGCAGGGCTGTCAAGCGGCCGGATCAGCTGGGGACGCACTGACGATGCGCACCGTGAATGTGCTCAGAAAGGAGGCACGCGAAGCCTCTGATGTGATGAGGCCCACAGACTGTGTCTGGTAACCAATGGCTGACCAAATTCCCAGCTCCATACCGCCCTTGAGGAGCTTCCGGTCTTTCAAGGCCTCCTTGAGCCAGGGCGCAAATGCGAAAGCTGCCACGCTGAACCTCAATGCGGCGAATGTGCTGCAGCAGCAGCAGTAGCACTTCTGCATATGCCCAAGCAGGGGATTGGGCAGACAAGCTGCAATAACTTGCAGAGGCGCACTCACAAGGGATCAAACGTTGCCTCGCTCTCCTTCAGCACCACCCAATTTGATGCGCACAGCAGTACCTGCAGAAGGTGGAGCATGGTTGAGAGCAGGGCTTGACTCGATCTGCATGGAGACAGCATGCACAATGTCAGGCTGAACAAGCATGCACAACCCTAACAAAGCCTGGGCTTACCAAAATGTTGAGGAGAATCAGGCCACGGACCCTGGGAGACAGCCTGCTGGTGGCTGTGCTCAAGAGGCGCTGTCCATCTTGCAGGACTCCCGCAAGGCCTGACTTCTTCTGCTTGTGATAAAGCGCGTTCCGCAGCCGCTTGGCATGCGCTCTCAGCTCCTGAACCTCCTCTGCTGCACTGTCCTGCCCAGCCTGAAGCAGGCTGGGCCTCTCTGCGCCATCCTTGCCGGTCCAGCTTACCGCTGGCAGGTCAAGCGAGAGCGCAGCCCTGCAGAAGCCCACTCCTGTAAGTTTGGCCAGACAGGCGGACACATGTATGCTGAAATTGCTTTGGACAGCAGCGCACCTCCTGTGCAATGGGCCTAAGTCCAGGGAGGCTCTGCGCCGCTTGACCCTGCTGAGCCACCCCTGCTTTGGTGCAGCAGGACCCTCTTTCTCGTGCAAATCATGGCTGGGTCTCTTCCCGGTCGCTGCCGGCCGCTGCATGCTGCAGTAGCTGCAGGAGTCCAGGCTCCTTTTTGGGCCTGCATTACGCTCCATGTGGTTTTCCTGACTGGGAAGAAGGCGGAATGAGATTATTCATTGTCATCCATTGCAGCCGGGACAGACAGTCTGTCACTGCCTGCCATTGTTCAATGCAGCCCCAATGGAGAGGGAAGTGAAATTAGCCGTGGCCATTGCCAGTCAACAATCAGCCTTGTCACTAGATGCTTGGACTTGGCAGTGCTGTTCAGTCGGGAATATAGCGGGTCCTGAACTTTAAGCTGAAGGCAGCATGCTGTGTGCTATCTGGCCGCTGCGGGCTACACTCCGCCGGATTTTCCTCAGTGCCTTGGCAATGGAAACTGTCATGTTTTACTGTAGCTGGCATTTGCTGCTTGCAGCAAGGCAACTTAGCAGCACTGGCTCCTGCGTTGCAGACACGTGCCTTTATTGGCTATGGGCTGGCTTCGAGGATCCTCAGAGCCCTTGCAGAATGCTTGGCAGCCTGTAGCAGCAGTGCATTGCTGAGCTGCTGGAATGTGGCTGTCTCTGCAGCTGATCCACATCGGTCCCAGTGACTACCAGCCAAGCTCTCATCACCAGCACTGCGGCAGCCACCACCAGCACCGCGGCCACCTGCACCACTGCAGCCAGAACGGAAGCACACCTGCTTCATCGGGTGGTCAGTGGCGACGCAGCCTGCCAAGGGCAGCAGTGCAACAGACGCACAGCAGCTGGGGGCTGCCAGACGAGGGCGCAGCATGCAGTGGAGCAATGGCCTCTTTGGGTCCTATCACTCTGGTCGCTCTGGTTGCAGCAATCTGGGAAGGAGGCGGCTCAGCGCTGGCCTGGTGAGCAGCCTGGTGGGCAGCAATGGCCGGGCCAGCGCTGGGGCTGCTCCTTTGCCGCAGTGGGACAGGCGCATCTCAGTGCTGCATGGACCTCCTCCCAGTTCTTTCAGCAAGCCATCTCTGTGGTGATTGCCTTCACCCAGCAGCTGGCCTACTTTGAGGCTGTGCAGCATGATCTTGAGGACTCTCAAGCAAACATGCTGCTGAAATCTGGCAGAGAGGTTTTGCTCTCCCATGCACAGCTTCATGCACACACAGCATGCACTCCTGGTGACTCCTGCTGACTTCGTTTCTGCTGACACTTCGTTTCTGGCATTCTGGCTGCAGCCCTTCGAGTTCCTTGGTTTGATAGTGATAGCTGCGCTGATAAATTATAGCCTCGTGTCAGAAGTGGCATGCACAACTTCTCTCAGAATTGGCATGGTCAGTCAACGTCAACCATTTTTGGCGCAGCAAGCTCCGCTTGCATGAAGCGTTCCACAAAGTGCTCAAAGTCAAAATCTGAATGACTCAGAGCATGATGTCAGAGCAGCGAGCAGGCCATGCCTGCTGAGCTGAAAGACCTCAATGCGGAACCAGAATGATCAGCACAGGCATGTGTGTGGCCTGGAGGGTCACCTGGGCAGTCGCTCTTGCAATACTTCACCTGACGCCAGCTCAGGCATCTCAGACCGACGACTGTGAGTGCAATCCCAGCAAGGCTTGTCAAGCAGCACAAGGACTGGTGCCAGCTTGTGCTTGAACAGGTGCATTGTCAAGATGGCATTGCCTGATCATGGTCGCACGTGGCTCCTGACACGGCACTTCTCTTGCCGTGCAGACAACTGCATGTCTGGCCTGGGAGCAGGCATTGGGGACCCTCAAAGCAAGCTGACAGGGTGGAAGCCTCCAAGCAACCCTGTGTGCACAGCCAATTTTTTACCACTGGGCGGGCTCGCAGGCTACACCTCAACAGCCACAGGGGTGACATGCAGTGGGAGTGGTCTGATCACAGCAATGTAAGTGCATTGCTGAGGCAGCACTGCTCAAGCACTGCTCGTCACAGGCATAGCACCGCACTTCACTGCGCCTACACTGCTGAGGCAGCAGTGATCCTGCTCCACGCCATCATTTCACCATAGCAGCCTGAGAGGCAGCGATGACTGCTGGCTCCATGTCAGGCTGAGTGCCATCCCTCTTGTGCTCTGGGCCTCGTTTGCCTCAACAACTGCACGCCTTCTTAGCACTGGCATGCAGCTGCAGCAGTAGGTGGCTTGCTGCTTGCCTCTGTCCAACCACACTCTTGGGAAGTGATGGGACAAGGCTCCTGCCTGCTGCTTGGCAAGCTTGACGCCCCTCTCCCCAATGGCTGTGAGCCCTGTTGGACTTCAGCTGCAGAGCCATCTGGCGCGTTGTTGGCCTCTCAGGGCTGCAGACCTCCCTGTCATTGCTGCCTGCAGTGCTGTGGGCGGCCTTGGGCTGACCGGTACCATATCCCCCAGCATTTCATCCTGCACTTCCATGACCACCTTGTGAGTGTAGCAAAGCAATTCTGCTGCCAAGCTGCGCGGCTCTGGACAAGTTCTGCCCCATCGCTGGCATTGCTGTTCAGCAAGAGTAGTTACATTTCTTCGTTGCTTGCCACGCTTTGCAGCTGGTGCCTGCTGACGCTGCAGTGTGACAGTGGCTGCCTGTTCTGCAGCGGCATGGACAGCAATGTCCTGGTGGGATCACTGCCTGCCAGTCTGTCTTCGTCAACAGGCATCACATCCTTGTGAGTCCCCCTCTTAGCATGCTTGCTGGTTGATCAATTTGAAGCAACGAGCTAGTCCTTGTGGATGTGCTGCGGCAGTCTTTCTACAGTGCTGGCCTGATTGATGCTGACTCTTTCCAGTGTTCCTTCAGCAATGTGGCACAAAACTCGGCAATGTGTGGAGCAAACCCGTTCACGACCGCCTCGGTACTCAACTCCACGGGCACAGCCATTGGGACCACATGCGCACCGTAAGTCAGGCTGTGCCACTACGCCCCGCTGCAATGTTGCTTCCAAGGCAATGGCCTTCTGCTCAAGCATACTGGAGATGCCCTGGCCTGCCGGCCTGCTCCCTGCAACCCCTGAGCTGCCTAGAGCACCTTCAGATCCTCAAAGTCAATGCTGCTTGTTGCTGGCCCAGTGTCTGAGCAGCACCTCTGCTGCCTTGCAGTCCGCCCCCACCTCCAAGTCCTCCACCGCCTCCTCCAAGGCAGGCATTGCTTCGCGCACACTATGCGAAACACCAGATGTTGTTCAATTCAGCTGTGCTGGTGCTGATCTGTATTTCCCACACCTGCAGTTGGTGCTGCAGTGCGTGTTGCAGCCTGACCCTGTTGCTTTCCCCTCTGCAGTCCGCCACCGCCATGCCCACCTCCTCCCCGGTGCTGATTGCTGCGCTGAGCTGTCACTCACTGCCATTTGCTCCCCGCAGGCTGTTCAATGTTGCCTGAGGCCTGCTGCTTCCTCAAGCAGTCTAAACGCTGGATTGCATACTGCCTGCATGTGCAGCTGTTCATGAGCTGACACGCCTGCCTGTAGACCGCCGCCTCCTCCAAGTCCGCCCCCACCTCCAAGCCCTCCGCCACCACCAAGGCAAGACTAGTGCTGACTGCAGTGCCGAGCTGATGAAGCATTAGCTGTGGCTTAGACAGATTCAAACCTTATGTCCACAGTGCTGTTTGGCCCACTTTTGCAGACGTGGTACCTGCTGGCCTGCTCTTTGCACTCTGACCCTGTTACTCTCCTGTGGTGCACTTGTCTGTGCCAAGCTGCCTGTATTCCACCCTGTGCTGCCTGCAGTACATGCTCATTATTCCCCATTGCATGTGCACAGCCGCCTGAACACGTGCAGATGAGTCTCAATGGTCTGTCTCAACACCACACCTGGCCGCCTGCAGCCCGCCCCCACCTCCAAGCCCTCCGCCGCCACCAAACCCTCCGCCGCCACCAAGGCAAGCTTCACCAGCGAGCCACTGAAGCACTCCCTGTGGCTCAATTGGAAGTTGAATTGTGTGTTCACAGTGCTGTTTAGCTGCCAACTCTGCGGGTGCTGTACATGCTGCCGTGCTCTTTGCACCCTGACTAAACGAGTTGCTGCCTGTAGTCCACCACCACCGCATCCGCCTCCTCCAAGGTGCTCATCGCTGCACACTGGACTGCAATCACTGTCACCTGCCGCCCACAGTCTGTGTGACACTGCTTGTGGCATGCTGTCTCCTGCTCTGGTTGGTGCACTCCATGCTGCCAGTGCTGAATGTTGTCGTTATAGCATGTTGACAATGTCTGCCGCTGTCAGGATTTCATCTACTTAATGCCTGCCTGCAGTCCGCCGCCTCCTCCAAGTCCTCCACCACCTGAAAGCCCCCCGCCGCCACCAAGGCAAGCTCAGTCTCTGTCTATGTCTACCTGTTTCTGATGTGGCCCATGTCCACCATGTACCTTCACAAGTGCCACCCAGCGCCTGCAGTGCATGCCGACGTTACCTTTTGCTGTGCCAATTTGTCTAAACAGTGCCTTCTGATGCAGACATTCATGGTGCATATCCCAGTCCGTGTGAAAAGCACGTTTTGCTAGTGTCTCGCAAGAGTCCAGTGCTGCTTGCAGCCCTCCGCCGCCTCCAAGCCCTCCGCCGCCTCCAAGCCCTCCACCGCCACCAAGGCAGGCGCAGTGTTTGCCACTGCTCTTTGCGATGCTGTGCTATGTGAACTGCCTGCTCAAGCTTGAAAGTTCATAAGGTTGCCTGCTCACGCTTGGCACACTGGAGCCTCACTAGTGCCTGCAGTACATGATCATGGTTCCCCATTGCCTGTGCACAGCCGCCTGAACACATGCAGATGAGTCTCAATGGTCTGTCTAAACATCACACCTGGCCGCCTGCAGCCCACCCCCACCTCAAAGCCCTCCGCCACCACCAAGGCAAGTTGCTGCCTGCAGCAGGACGCCAATGAAGCATTTGCTGTGGCTCAACTGAAAGCTGGATTTGGTGTTCACAGTGCTGTTTAGCCGCCAGACCCTGCAGGTGCTGTACATGCGGCCGTGCTCTTTGTACCCTGACCCTATAAATTACTGCCTGCAGTCCACCACCACCGCGTCCGCCTCCTCCAAGGTGCTCGTTGCTGCACACTGGACTGCATTCACTGTCATCTGCCGCCCACAGTCTGTGTGACGCTGCTTGTGGCATGCTGTCTCATGCTATAGTTGGTGCGCTCCATGCTGCCAGTGCTCTATGTTGTCGTTACAGCATGTTGACAATGTATGCCGCTGTCAGGCTTTTGTCTGATTGATGCCTGCCTGCAGTCCGCCGCCTCCTCCAAGTCCTCCACCACCTGAAAGCCCCCCGCCGCCACCAAGGCAAGCTCAATTTCTGTCAACGTTTGCCTTCTGCTGATGTGGCCTATGTCCACCATGTGCTGTCACAACTGCCACCCAGCACCTGCAGTGCATGCTGAGCCTGCTCTTTGCTGTGCCAAGCTGTCTCAGCGACGCCTTCTGACGCCAACATATGACTGAATTCGTGGCGCAAACTCACTGCCTACCCTGTTCTGAGCCCCCTGCAGATGCTTCTGATGTCAAGTCGTGCTTGCTCACATCTGTAAGGCTGCATATCCCAGTCCGTGAGAAAAGCACGTTTTGCTAGTGTCTCGCAAGAGTCCAGTGCTGCTTGCAGCCCTCCGCCGCCTCCAAGCCCTCCACCGCCTCCAAGCCCTCCACCGCCTCCAAGCCCTCCACCGCCTCCAAGCCCTCCACCGCCACCAAGGCAGGCGCAGTGTTCGCCACTGCTCTTTGCGATGCTGTGCTATGTGAACTGCCTGCTCAAGTATGAAAGTTTATAAAGTTGCCTGCACACCCTTGCGCACTGGAGCCTCACTAGTGCCTGCAGTACATGCTCATGGTTCCCCATTGCCTGTGCACAGCCGCCTTACCACATGCAAATGCGTCTCATTGGTCTGTCTCAACACCACACCTGGCCGCCTGCAGCCCGCCCCCACCTCCAAGCCCTCCGCCGCCACCAAACCCTCCGCCGCCATCAAGGCAAGTTTCACCAGTGAGCCAATGAAGCACTCGCTGTGGCTCAACTGAAAGTTGATTTCTGTGTTCACAGTGCTATTTAGCTGCCGGACCCTGCAGGTGCTGTGCATGCTGCCGTGCTCTTTTCACCCTGACCCTGTGAGCTACTGCCTGCAGTCCACCACCACCGCGTCCGCCTCCTCCAAGGTGCTTGCGGCTGCACACTGGACTGCATTCACTATGTCACCTGCCGCCCACAGTCTGTGTGACGCTGCTTGTGGCATGCTGTCTCCTGCTCTAGTGGCTGCACTTCATGCTGCCAGTGCTGACTGCTGTCCTTACGACGGTATGCGGACATTGTCCACCGCTGCCAGGCCTGCGTCTGCTTGATGCCTCAGCCTGCCTGCAGTTTGCCGCCGCCTCCAAGTCCTCCACCACCTGAAAGCCCACCGCCGCCACCAAGGCAAGCTCAATTTCTGTTAACGTCTGCCTTCTGCTATTGTGCCCCGATCCGCCGTGTTCCGCTGTTACAAGTGCCACCCAGCGCCTGCAGTGCATGCTGACGCTGCCCTGTGCTGTGCCAAGCTGTCTGAGCAGTATCCTGCTGCTCACTTGCTGCTGCTGGTGCTGCCCACAATCATGCTGAGGCTGCATGATTGGATGGTCAGCCATTGCTTGATCGTGTCCATCTTGTGTGCCGCCCTGCCGTGCTGGCTTATGTTTTGTAAGGCAACATGCAACTGTCCACTCATGAGCAAAGTCCTACACTGACTGCTGGTGTTGCTGAGCTGGCTCAATTGTTGCCTGCAGTCCACTGCCTCCCAGCCCTCCACCGCCACCAAGGCAAGCACAGTTCTTGTTTACTATGCTCACTGCTGCATTGCGTCCTTTGGAGCATCTTCATATCCATGGCAAATACTGCTGCCCAGTCCCACACTTGTGGTGGCTGCCTGGATTTCCAATTGATGAGTGGCCCACTTCCTGAGGACTAGTCCTGCGGCCTTGCAGTTTGCCACCGCCAGAGAGCCCGCCACCGCCAGAGAGCCCGCCACCGCCAAGGTGCACAGCCTACGCAGCCTTTCGGATGCTCATCGTCTTGAAGTGTGCCAGCAGTCCTGCACAGTGCCTGGCGGAGCTGCTGCAACCTGCATATAGTGACATCTGCTGCCTGCAGTGTAATTCCAATAAGCACCAGCATGCCTGCTGAGTTTCTGCTGGACAGATTCCAAAACACTGACCCGTGCCTGCAGTCCGCCACCGCCACCGGGTCCACCCCCACCTGAAAACCCCCCGCCAGCAGTCAGGTAGGCACAATGCTTCCAATGCACTGATGCCCAAAGCATCCCATTCTGCCTGCCTGTCTGGTTGCCAGTCGCCACATCTGGCTGCTTGAAGCCAGCATGCGCCAGGGCTCAGCATGACATATTGGTGACTGCCAAGGCAAGCGTCTGCTTGATAATCTTGCTGGCCCCTGCACTGAGCTCTTTGAGATACCATGCCACCTGCCTGTACCGTGTCTTGATAAGTTGCTCAGCGACGCGCTGGACTTCTAAGCACCACAGATGGCTCAATGTGCTGATCGGTGCCTTGGTTGAGATGTGCTATGTTGTGTCTGCAGTCCCAGCCTGCCACCACCTGAGAGTCCGCCACCACCTCCAAGGTGTGTGATCTTTCCTTGAACATGCTGCCCGGCACAGACACTTAACCTTTCAAGTCCTGCCATATGTCACCGCCGAGGCTGGCCCTGGCTTCTTGATGCACTGTACACCACCTCGTCACCTGAGCCTACCCTGCTGATCCCATTGGTCCCTTTTCATGCACTCCAGCCCTTGCCTCGCAGTCCACCGCCACCGACCAGCACGGCAGCACCCACGACCTCCACAGAGCCGCCTGGTCCAACTTCTACAGGGCCACTCAGCACAGTGACGCCCACCACAAGCAGCATAATGGCGCCGACGTCGACCGCAGAGGCGCCTTCCATGTCGTCGCCCAGCACCACAACCGGGGCGCCCTCATCAGAGGCTCCTAGCTCAACCACAGGTGCGCATTCAACAGCGTCACCCAGCTCCTCGACAGAGCAGTCCGCCACAGCTCCGCCCAGCACAACCATTGAGCCCACCGCCACAGTGGAAGCCACGACAACGTCACCCAGCATTACCACAATTGCACCCAGCACAGCTGCGCCCACCACATATCAGGAGTTCACTTCAGCTGCGCCAAGCACCACCCATGAAGAGTCCACCACAGCTCCGCTCAGCACAAATCAGGGGTCATCCTCAGCTGAGCCAAGCACCTCCACAGAGGAGCCTGCAGCTCCTGCATCTGTCCTTGCACCTGCTGAACAGCCAGTAAGGGCTCCATCTGGCTCTGCAACTGCTCCGTCCAATACCACAGCTGAGGCGCCTAGCATAGCTTTGCCCAGCACCACAACTGATGAGCCCGCCACAGCTGCGCCCAGCACAGCACAGGCATCCTCTGCAGCACCCCCTGTATATCCGACTTTGGAGCCCATCCCAGCCCCTGCCAGCACACAGGGGCCGACCTCATCTCCCCCTGAAACCACAACCCAGCAACCCACCACCAGTGTGGCCACCAGCACAACAGCTCGTCCCAGCAGCTCCGCACAATGTGAGCATGGTCCAGCACATCGCCTTGACCCTGTCCGAGGTGCAAAGCTTGATCTACTATTCTCCTGTGCAACAGCAGTAATGACACCGAGCATGTGTTGCCTCTGCAGCTGCAGCTCCAACCACAACACAGGCGCCAAGCCCAACTCCACCCACAGGGCCCCGCATTGTTCTCAATGGGCAGGCCAGCATCACAGTCCAACAAGGCAGCGCATACAGCGACCCAGGAGCCAGTGCTGTAGACTCGGCTGGCAACGCCCTGAACGTTACTGCTGTCATCCAAGGTGAGCCCCTGAGGGCTGCAGCACCTGCCTGCCCCAACCTGCAGACAGCTGCAACTGCATTCAGGGCTGCTGCTGAAAGTGCAGGGGACAGGGCATTCAGCACTGCCCAGCCCACCCCTCCAAATGGCGCTACCTCCCCACAGCCCTTCGTCTTCATTTACACAGCCACTGATGCCATTGGGCGGGCTGCCAGTATCAACAGAACAGTCACAGTACTGGACCCCTGCTCAAAGCCTCAGAGCTGGTGCAGCAATCTTGGTGAGTGTGAAGCGCCCCCAGCCTGTTCTGTGCAGTGCACAACACGCACGTCCAGGTCTTATGCTTGTCTGTAGGCGCCTGCTCCACATTCGGCATCTGCCTGCCAAGTACCTCCCTGGCCTCCAACACGGCGCCAAACCTGACCCTGGATACCAGCATCCTGGGGCTAACGGTCCAGGTTAATCAGAGCAGCGCGTATGCTGCCTGCAGCTCAGGTATCAAGCCATCCCGTGGTGCACCTTGCGAGCCCGGAGGCAGTGCAACAGACACACAGGACGGCAATCTGACAGCCAGCATCCTGGCATGCCCACCCTCCAGCTGCTTGTCTACCTATTGCACAGGTAACACCTGCTTCAGATGTACAAGTTGCCTCTGCTGCTGTGAACAGTCACCACCTCAGTCACCTTTGAGGTGCCACTTCATCTCCTGTGCATACAGGGCAGGAGTTCAGCCGGATTGGTCTGGTAAACTGTGCCATCAACACCAGCCAGCCTGTGGGCACAACCATCAGCATCAGCTTCCTGGTCTTCGACCATGGGGCTCCTGTCTTAAATGCAACCGCTCAGCGCACCCTCGTCATTGGCTCCCCTTGTGCAACAGGTGATATGCCTTGCAGAAAGCTGCTCAGGCGCCGCCAGCAGCCAGTCACGCTGACAGGATTGGCCCTTGCGCAGGGCAGTATTTTTGCAGTGGCAAGTGCTACCCAGTGACCTGCTCTGTGGCAGCATCACTGGGCCTCATCTCAACACCTCCAGTCATCAGGCTGACCACCGCAGCTACCCAACTGCTCGGGTCAGGGTCGGCCATTAACTCTGCCTACGGGTCTGCAGCCCCACTCTCTCTCTCACCATGCCGCTCGTCCGGTAGGCCACACCCTGTGCCCCTGCATCTGCTCACCTGCACTGACTGAAGGTGTCCATGCTCTCTTCATGCAGCATCCCAGGCCAGCTGTGCAGTTACTGCATATGACAAGCAAGATGGTGACATATCTGCCTCCGTGACAGTGGACTCCGCGGTGCGGTGCCTGGATGCCACCAGTGGCACATGCGTCTCATGCTCCTTGGCCTACCTGCAAGCAGGGCAGTGCTTCCCAGCAAGGTGGGCTGCACACTCCCCTTTCCTTTGCCCAGCAGTGATCTTGCTCAGTTGTGTTGCTTGGGCCCATGCAGCTGGACCAGCGCTGGCTGATCCTCTGTGCAGGTACCAGCTCACATATCTGGTCACAGACTCCTCAGGCACAGCAGCTGTGCCCCTGATCCTGTATGTGAACGTCTACGAGTCTGGTCAGGTGCAGGCCAGCCTTCTGCTCATGAGCCAGGCCCCCAATGCATCTGCTGCAGCAGCATGGGCAGCCGCCATACCCCACACGAACTACAGCGGCAATGCTGCCCTGCGCTCAGCGCTGGCCGGCTCCCTGTCAGCATGGCTGGCCAGGGTGGGGCCCACGACTGCAGTGACCGAGGCAGCCAAAACTGTCTTTGAAGGCGTGGACGCATTTGCTTACTCTGCAGTTCAGCAGAGCAATGTGGCCCTGCTCAATGCCACCCTTTTGCAGAATCTCAGCTCATACATTATGGGCAACAGCTCTTACAACATCACCAGCGGCAGCAACTTTGCTGTGCTGGTGGCTGTGCAAGTCATTGTCAACACCACAGCCTACGCCACCACCGTCACCAGCAGCAGCTCTCGCCGTCGTGAGCTGCTGGTGCAAGCAGAGGCTGGCACTGACTTCATGCTGGCAGCCACAGACAGCAGGGCATTGATCTCAGCCGCTGCAGTGGCCGGCAGGCCTCAACGCAGGCAGCTTCAAGCAGACACCAGCAGCATTGTCTTCGCCCTGGAGCTGAAACTCCAACTACTGATCAACGCCTTCCAGGGCATTTCAAGCTGCAATGCAAGTGCCATCACCTCCCTCTACTATGAGGGAATGGCGCCTCTCTTCCTAGCTGTCAGCTGCAGTGCTGGCAACAACACTGCTCAGTCCAGCAGTGCCTTGGCAGCCCTGAATCCCTACCTGCTGCAAGCAGCTTCAGTGACCAGCAACCAGCTGCCACCCTATCAGGTGCTACAAATGTCAGGCACGCTGGTTGCAGCAAGACTCACCCCTGTGGTGGATTCAGCGCTTGCTGAGCAGGCAGCGGTGATAGGGGCAATCCAGCTGCTTGCCCAGCAGAGCGCCAGCGGGAGCGCCAGTGTCACAGCTCTGACGGTGGCAGTGGTCTCTCAGGCTCAAGGGGCAACGGCAGCGCGACTGGTTACACTGCAAGACTTAGCAGCCCTTGCAGCTGCAAGCTCAGCTTCAGAGGACGCCTCAATTAGCAACGTGCAGGCTGCCCTCAACCTCATCTCTAGTGCTGCCATGGCTTATTCTTTTAGTTCTGTATCGGTGAGTGTAAATTTGATCTGCTCAGGGTGTATCATCTGTGGCATGTACTAGTGTAGTTCCTAAGGCTTTGCGCACTCCATCACCAAGTTGCTATCTTGTATGCAGGCAACTGAGCAGTCCATGCGGAACTCATTGGCCAGCTTGCAGACGCAGGTCCAGAGCTTACAAGCGGCTACACTTTCAGCTGCACTGGCTGCACAGTCAAGCTTTCCTTGCGCTAGGGTCAATGGCGAGGGGCAGTACTACTTCCAGGTCTGAACACAATGCTAGCGCTGCCACGCACATTGTTGGCCTGCACTCAGCATGGTGACCTGCTTGCAGGTCACTGATAGTGACAACTCGAGTGCCAACACATCAGCCGCTGCCAGCAACTCTGCAGAGAAAGCAGTGCCTTGGCGTAAGCGTCTGTGGTACGGCTACGATGTGTACAGCACCAGGGATCTGCACCCTGCTGCGGCTGTCACAGAGCAATACAGGGAACGCTTCCTGGGCTCAAAGGGCAGCAACCGGCTGCTGACAGGCCTGTTCTTGCAGCAGGTATGAAATCTTGGCAGCTGACAGTCCCAGAACAACAGGGACGCACGAACACAAGGGAGCACTCATCTGACTTGTGCACCATGAGAGATCTTCTGTTTCCCTTGCAGGAACGCTTTGTGCTGACATGCCATGGCCACTTTGGGAGGCTAGGCTTTGCGTGCCAGGACCAGCAATTTGCCTATCTCAGCCAATGTAAGGCAACAGCTGGTGCTCAATGTCTGCTGCCATCCCATGCCTGCCTGCTGGCTATCACACAAGATGTGTTTGATGCAGCCTCTGCAAACAGGACAGGGTCCACAGCCGACAGCCCATTTGGCTACGACCCCGTATTTGGCACCTACTCCAGTCTGTGGAACCTTCAGCTTGTTGGGCAGGAGGGTGCATTCTACAACCTCACAACAGTGAGGGCGCCTTCCATGTGCTGCATTTGGAGCAAGCTTCTGCATGCACAGTGCGACAGCTCTCCCTACTGCAGGGTTCAGGAGAAGCGGACTCCTCTGGCAATCCCTTTGGCTTCATGGATGATAATTTACCTGGTGACATTGTCCACTTCCCTGCATTGTTCACAACACAGATGTCAGCCAATCGCAGTGCAAACGTGTTGCAATACCTCTTGGTGAGTTACAATGTTGCCCTGCGCTCGCAATGACATTTTGTGCAGTCTTAGACGTGCATGCCCCACTTCTGTCTGCCACTCTGCAGGATGGCAAGTATTTGACCAATGGGGTACAGCAGGTGCAACTCAAGATGGTGGCGTTCAATGGCGATGCACGGATGTTTGGCTACTTTGCACTGACTTTCACCTGGCATCAAGATGGCTCCATCACCAGCAGCGTCTCCTTCTCTGCGCTTCAAGTGGTGCCCTACAGCGCTGTGCACACACAGTGAGCCTTGAGCTGCCTCCCAGGCTAACTGAGGGTGTTGCACATCATTCTGCTGTGCATCTGCAACAAGTCTGGCCTTGTCAGTGATGCGCACACACTCCCGCATCTTGCTGAGGCGAAAGCTTTGCTCATCATAGTGCCTGGCAATGCAGGTGGCGCCACATCATCACAGATGTGTTCCTAGTGGTTCTGGCGGCATGCTTCACAGCATTCACTATCATGAAAGTGCGAAGTGCTCAACGGGATGTGGGCGGGTCATTCTGGAAGGCGATGAAGGAACACCCCCAGCTGGCCAATGACTGGGCCATCTGCATTGCGCAGTGGACAGGTGACCTGTCTCTGTTTGAGGAGCAACATGAATATCCTGTTGCTCATGCCTTTGGCTCTTGCTTGCAGGCCTGGCCTTGTATGTGGTATTTGCCGTGCGTCAGTGCATCAAGCTGCAGCCACAGCCGTACTATGAGGTCTATGACTCAGATGAGTATGCCCAAGCCAGGTTCTTCCTGATCAACCGCGTGGAAACTCCACCACCGCCTCCAGCCGAGCTGGAGCCTCCTCCACCGCCTCCACTCGTCGAGAGTCCTCCCTTGCCACCACCAATGCTTACATCTCCACCCCCACCACCTCTGAACAGCTCTCCACCTCTGGGCAGCTCTCCAGGGACTTCTCGCAAGCTGCAACTCCTGGCAGATGGCCATTGGTCAGCTTTCCCGGTGATTCACCAGCCAGATCCTGTTCAGGACAGATTGTGGCTCCCCTTGCCACTCAGCCATGCAGAGGGTGCCGGTGACGAACATGTAATGGGGCACACACGGCACTTGCTGATCACCAACATCAATACAACCACAACATCCACAGAGCGAGGCGGCCCAAATCGTTGGGAGTTGCCAAACAACTCTACAGGTGATGTCCTGAGTTGATGTCTCTCATGAGCTGGCTTTGCATTCTCCTTTCAGATTCAACGCTGAATTGGTATGCTGGCCGCAAAAGAGGACCCACTGAGTTGGCTGGCAACCTGTTGCAGGCTTTCGGCAATACCTTCATTTTTCTGAGACCATCGACATCCTTTATGAGCTGCACAACTGGTTCATATTTTTCCACTCCAGCATTCTGATACAACTTGTCATCCGTTGGCTGCAACAATGGTGAACAGCTTCTTTCGTACTGTTGCTTTTGGTCAGCATTCAGCATCACACAATGACAGTGCCATGCAGGGACTTTCAGCCCCGCCTTGGAGTGGTGGCCAGGACTCTGGCAAGGGCCTTGCCAGATCTATTTCACATGATGCTGCTAATCTTTGTCTTGCTTCTCTTCATTCCCTACCTACTCTGCATCATATTTGGGGAGACCACAGCCCAACTGTGTACCTTAAGAGGTGAGCATCATTGTGTGACTCCCAGCATGGCAGAGGTTGCATCATGCACTTTTGGCATTCTGCAATCAAGGCATGAGTGATGGAATCGGCTGCAGGTTCTTCAGAGACCTTTTTCAGTTTGCTGATCATCGGCGATTTCATGGGGACAAGGGATGACTTGCATGCTCAGCAAGCCGTCCTCATCTTTTCCTGGACAGACAGGGTTGCTCAGGTGAGTGACATGCCACTGAGCATTTGTGTCCTTTGTGCTGCTATTGGCTGCAGCATGTCGCAAGAGCTAAACAGCTGTTACCGACTTTCAAAATGCAGTCTCTTTACCTGTGGGGCTTTCCTTTCTTCATCAAAGCCTGCTTCCTTGGCATCATAATTGGCATCATCATCGACACCTTCCATGGGTAAGGGCTTGGCAGACAGTGTGACATTGTCATGCTGAAGGTGCTCACCTCCTTCATGCAATGTGTAGGCAGGAGGTCAGGGCACGTCGACTTGCCAAGGAGGCCAAAGCTTCATTAGCAGTGGTGGATAACCTCTACTACCTTGGGCTGGACACGTGGCGCATCTTCATTAGGTATGCTTCAATCTGCAAATCTTAGGCAGTGCCTGGCCACCTGTCTCACTAAGTTGCTCTCGTGCAGTCGCAAGCCATCTAGCCTCCGCATCATGCAACTGGTCATGCGAGCACGCCATCAGAAGATTCAGACCAAAGGCATCCGCAGCTCAATGCTTTTGATGAGGTAGGGACAAGGTCAACCTGCTGAGGATTACCCTGTGACTCTCTCATGAAGTTTCATCTACAGTAGGAATTACCCAAGGAGGAGTTTGCCTATCTAGTGCCGATGCTTTGAGCGCTGTCTTGCTCTCATCGTCACACAACTGATGTCTCTTGCAGGGTTTTTGGTCAGAAGCTGCCTGGTCAGAAGCTGCAAGAGCCTCATGAGTCGGCAGAGAGCAGCCCCGCTAATGCCTGGCTTGCAGCACTCCAGCAAGCCAAGGCCAGCACGGGCATGTCACGTGATGCCACACGTGGTCTGCTGACAGCCCTCCACCAAGGCGTCATTCAGCAAGAGGGGGCGGAGGGGGACCTGCTGGCTGGCGAACAAGTGCTGCGCTTTGAGGTTGATGAGGCAGTGCGCCTGCTTGTCAGCTTGGCGCATGCGCCTGAGGCTCTCTTTGGCTACCAGAGCACTCGCTGGTGAGCAAGGTGGTGAGGACTCCATGGCTTGGCCCGCGCTTGAGTTCCAGCAATGCAGGGCTGCTAAGGCCCCTCAGATTGTCGAAATTGCATGTCATGATCTTCTTCACGCCCTGTTTGTCAAGATGCCAGAAGCTTGCTCTGCTTGTGGGCTGAGAGAGCCACTTTCTCCCAAACATTACAGGTATCGCACTTGTGGCTGGCTGATGGAGAGGTTGCAAGGCTGCCTTAGTGGCAACAGCCAACACGGCTGGTGGGTCCTGTGGGACGACAGTCTGCACACAGAAGCCCTCATAGACTGGGCAGAGAAGCTCCTTGAGGACATGGGGCGCAAGGCTCAAAAACGCCTCGGCAAGGTGCGCCTGCACCACACCTTGCCACCACTGAACACTCTTTGAGTCTGCACAATGTCTGCTTGTGTTGTGTGAGTCGAAACTCGCACACTATGGTGATCAGGCCAGCCACTGGGTGGGATTTAGCGGCGAAAGGAGTGTGGCACTGCACCATATACTGTCAAAGAAGTATGCAAGCTTGTTTGGCACTCGATCTGCTTGTGCCAGCTGTACTTGTGCTCAATCTGTGTTGTCTGCAGGTGCGTGGCATTGAGGACTATGCCAACAGACACCGGCGGCACACTCTAATTGCGCTGGCAGCAAATGCGCAGCAGCAGGTTGCTGCTAAGCTGGTGCGTCAAACAGCCAGGCGCAGCCAGTCCATTTTTGGCATGGCAGGGCGGTCCAAGAGTACCCTCCTGATAGGTCTATCTGGCGGTGAAGCATTGGAGGGCTATGTGCAGCCAATGGCAGCCAGTGTGGGAGACGCACTGGCAGGCTATCAAGGGCAAGTCAGCCCCAGGTGCTGACCAACATGCTGTGATGCCTGCTTCAGGACTTGGCTGTGTGAGAGCCATGACAATGACTAGCTACCAGATTGCAGACCGAGTGCACTGTGTAGGGCAGAGTGTTTGATCACCTGCAGCAAGCCTCCATCTTGTGTGCAGACACTTTCTAGGTGCGCCACAGGCTCTTTGCCAACTCTGCAGGGTACAAGATGCTGGGCCTGAGCCGCGAGCCCTCTCAACAACAATGTGAGCACCCTTGAAAATCACAGTTGCAAGTGTTAACGTTCTCGCAGCACTCTGCATGTGAAGCGTGGGGCTTGCACCTGCCGCATGAAAATGCAGGCGGAGGGCACGGCGCAAGAGCAACCTGGCAGATCTCCTGGAAAGCCAAGGACTGCTTCAGGACACAGAGCAGACCGGCGACCTGTCTAACACTATGTGAGTTCATGCTTCATAGAGTCCTCCAGGCAGCAGCATTGAGCTGCCAATGCTTTGCCTTGCAAGTGTGTGGCGCCACCACCACTACAATGACTGAGGAGCAAGAAATGGGCTCTCTGCGCAGGCGAATGACAAGGCGCAAGAGCAACCTTGCAGATCTGATCGACGCTCAGAGCCAGCCAACAGGATCGCTCATGAGGCAGACGATGTAAGTGCTGTACCTTACCGGATGTACTCTGATGCTGTGGTGTGCTCATGCATTCCAGATCATTCATAGGCAAAGCGCCTCATTTGGCAGCTGTAGCAGACCTCCAATCTGTTGCAGGCGGAAGGCCAGACGCAACAGCAACATTGCAGATCTGCTGCAGAATGCTGTGCTGCCAGAGATGACAGAGGACTCGTCACTGGCCAGCTCCCTGTAAGTTGGGCAAGCAGTCTGCTTTGTTCCTCTTGCACAAGTCACTTGAACCAATGTCTCAAGCGCTCCATGGCCATTTGTGCATATGTTGCACGGTCAAGGTCTGTTGCACACGTTGTGCAGGCACAGGCATCGCCGCAGAAGCAGTCTTGGCGATGCCTTTGGTGTCGAGGGTACATTCCAGGCTGAGCCCAGTTCTGCTAGGTGACTTCAGTGTGTACGTTGCATACATCATGGTTAATCCTCAGAGTGACAATACATTGCCGGCAGAAAACTCTCTGTGCTGACTTGCTAGGCCCGGTGCTTGAGCGACATGATTGCTGCCGCTTTTGCTTCTGCAGCTTCTCAAGGAGGAAGAGCAATTTGGCTGACGTTTTGGAAAGCCTGGAGAAGGGGCCTTCACCAGCACCCCAAACTAGGTATTGCAAGCAAATGAAGGGTTCATTGTGGGGGACAGGTCTTCTGGCGTAGTCTCCAGACTGCCTGCACCTCATGCTGAACCTGCTGCGATGGCAGATCTGTCAAGCACGGCAGCAATGTGGCAGACAAGATGAAGGAGGTGCAACAGTTACAAGGTGTTGGGCAAGGGTCTGCCTTGCTGCCTTGGACACCATGCTCACTGTGACATGGAGGGGCAGACTTTGGACTGCAGTTGCTAGCTGAGCCCAGTTTGTGGTTCTGTCTTCAACCCTGCTTCAAAGGGTGCCCTCTGCTGCAGCATTACCCGGCGTAGAAGCAATTTGGCGGATATGTTTGAGGCAATGCAGGGACCTTCTGTGGATGTCAGAAGCAGCCACAGGTAGTATGTTATTTCATAAGCAACACATGCAGAGACAGATTCCAGAGAGCAAATCTTCCATCCAGGGATTGCTTGCCTGCAGCTTTACAAGGCGCAAGAGCAATCTGGCCGATATGATGGAAGCCTTGCAGGGCCCGCCTGTGGTTCTGAGAAGCAGTCACAGGTGCTGCACTCTTATGACTGCTACAGATGTCAAGGCAAGTGCATCCATGGTCTCCTTCCATTACGAGGCTGCCTGCCTGCAGCTTTTCAAGGCGCAAGAGCAACCTGGCAGATATGATGGAGGCCATGCAGGAGCCGCCTGCACTGGCACCAGCCAGGTCTGTCTCAGCCATGCTTGCATCGAGCAGACTGAGTTGGTGCCCCTGTCTGAGCTAGTCTGCCGCTTAGGTGCTTGCTGGGTCAATGCCAGGGACTTGCCAGCTGTGGCAACCATCTTGATGAGCTGCAGCCTGAGGAGGAGCCATGACAACAGCATGGAGGATGCAGCTGTGCTGGACATGATGAGCCCAAAACGCTCACATCAGCTGCGTTTTGAACCAGATGAGGACAGCACATCACCCAGGCGCCGTGCAGGGTAGGCCAGCAGCTGCACGCCCTGGCACTGCTCAACAGGTTTGCTGCCTGCGCCAAGCAACTGAGTCAACTTCCCTTCCCTCCCTGCCTGTTGCAGGACTGTGCGTGCACGCCGCAAAAGCAACCTGGTTGATGTGTTGGCTGCGCTGCAACAGCGCCCCAATGAGGCTGATATTGAGAGGTGCGACGTGACCCCATTCTTTGACGCCTTGACGCAGCCCTGCATATCCTGCCTAGGGTGGATCAGTGGGTCCTGCTCACTGTGCATGCAGCTTGATGAGGGGGGGCAGCGGAGCACCCAGCATGGGGGACCTTGATGAGGCGCCAGAGACAGCCAGGGAGCAGCCCAGAAGTCCTTCAAGGTACGTTTTGCAGCCTGCAGGCTGGCAGGTTGCATGTCGTCTCTGCAGTCACGCAAACATGTCAGCCTTGCCACTGTCTGATGCGCCTGACAGCTTCTGTTTCTCATTGGGTTAGGCAGCGAGGCCAATCGGCTTTGCTCCCAACTGATGCTTTTGCAGATGGTTCAGGTTCTCTAGCCAGCCCTTGATGCATTTATTGGAACTGTCCTGCATATGTGAAAGGTCTCAGCCTGGTGGGCAACTGGCATGCAGGAGCAAGCAGCGCCGCAAGTCAGCTCTGCTTCCTTCCAGCACGGTTGTATTTGACACCCCCGTTTCCATAGCTGGCCCAGGGTGAGTTCTCAAGGCCATCTAGCTTGCTCGTGCATCGGCACCCATGCGTGAACCAGTGTCATGGCTGCAAATTTCATGTGACCCTTGCACCGCTGTGCTGAAAGAAGGAGCATTCTTGACTTCAGTGAAACTGATGACGAGCTGGCAGGCGATACTGCCCGCACCAGGTGGGCTTCCAGCTGTTGTATGCTCAGCACTTGACGTAACAACACTGCTGTGTCACTGTGATGCAGCTTGACGAGGAATGACAGCAGCACTCCCCACAGTGTGAAGAGGACAACCAGCAGGTGAGTTTGAGATGTGGGTGCTGCTCTTGTACCCTGCCCCATCACAAGCTGTTTGTGGCCTGAGGCAAGCACATCAAAGCACCAGGACAGTCACAAACTTTGATGATCTGCAGGCTGGAAAAGACCAAGAGCTCTGCAGCCAGCCTGCTTGAAATGCTGGATGACACAGCAGCAGAGGCATCTGCTCAGCCCAGGTGACAGCTTGGGGCTGCTCTGGACATCATGTGCTGCATCTCAATGCAAGGTATCAGGCAGACATCTGCGTTTGCAGTGTCAATGCTTGAGCAGTTCTCCTAAAATTGCAGGCTTGACCACCATAGGAGCACCAAAATTAGTTTTGAGGTTGACAGGTCAGCAACATGTGTGGGCTGACTAATGCTGGTCCGCGCCCTTATATTGCTGAGTGCAATGTTTTGATGTCAGGTGCTCATGCTTGCAGGCAGGATCATTTAGCTGGCGAGTCTTCTCAGCCTGGACCTCTCCCAGAAGTTCTGACACAACCCACACGCAGGTCAGCCCCAGGATGAGCCTGCAGCAATGCTTGAGATGTTGCAGCTGCCTCAGGGTCATTGCTTGCTCCTGCAGTCTGCTGCTGCGCCAGCAGAGTTCCACGCGTGAGCTGCTCGCTGGTGCCCAGGCAGCTGTCTCTGAAGGTGATGTACAACCAGCGACTGCTGACAGGTGAGGCCCACTGTCAGACTGTCCTGGCAACCTCTGTCACCTCTGTTGAGGGCTTTTGTACACCCTTGCTCCTTCATGCCCACCTTGCCTGCCCTCTGATGCTGCATGGCTAAGCAGCTCAGGTGCTGCAGTGCCGGACCACATGAAAGGCTGACCCCTGGCCAGCCTGAAGTCCTGCCCAGAAGCCAGCCAGAGCCGCACGCCGTGCTGCAAGGCGTGGCTGCGAAGCTGCAGCAGCAGCTGAAGGAGGGGCAGCTTGACCGGCTCAGCCCTGGCGGACGCAGGGCTGGGCCTGGAGGGGCGGCAGACCGGGCTGCTGCCGCGGTGCACTTTGGCCCAGATGGAGAGGGCGGCATGCCAGCACAGCGCACTGCAGCGCCCCGCAGGCAGCTACGCGGCCTTGCCTCCCTCACCTCCATCGCCAAGCGCGTGCCCCGTGCTGGCAGTACAAACCCCAGCCACGCAGGCAGCCCTCAGCCTGGCCAGCAGTCCCGCCAGCTGCAGATGAATGGCGGTCCCAGCCGCCTGGCCGCTGGTCTGGAGGCTGGCACCGTTGCGGATCAAAGTGGGAGCACTGAGGAGGAGCCTGCGCAGCTGGCAGCAAGGCCTGCAGCTGTAGCTGCCTTTCCAGCATCTTCAGGCCCACCTGCGGAGGCCTGGACATTGGGGCGCATGACGGCGCCCAGGCGGCTCCCGCCACTAAATTTCTCGACGCAGGAATCAGCCAGCCCCACCACCCAGCTGAGCGTCGACTGGGTGAGCTGCCTCTGTGCAGAATGCACGTGCTCATGTCCCATGGCAGCCAAGCTTGGCAGGTGGTTTGGCCTTGTGTGCAGATGGCTTTCTCAGCAGCATGAATGCAGGTCGCTTCAAGGAGCAGCCTGCCCATCTACGTGGGGCCACATGAGTCCTGTGCAGCATGTCAAATTTGCATGGGAGGGCTGCTCCTCCTTGCCTTGTCACCACCACATCTGCAACCCTGCCTGCCATGCAGACAGCAGAGCAGCTGCGACAAGAGCTGGACAACCAGTCACACCAGCACAGGCAGCCCCCATGCTTGGTGCTGTCATGAACTCCGACACACACTGTGAAGCATGGAGTCCTGCTGCTGCAGGCAGAGGTGGACAGCAGGCCCTCCAGCCATACTGCCACCCCAGGGGCGGTGCTGCTGGCAGTGCCCAGCCCTGGGCTGCCGGGGGCATCTTCCAGGCAGGGGTCTGGCATGGCTGAAGAGCTTGACCGCAGCTGGAGCGATGTGGTGCGAGAGGTGGAGGGTACCACTCAGCGGGTGAGCTGGCACACAAGCTGAGGCACAGGCCCAGTCTTGTCTGCCAAAGACCTCACAGACAACGGGCGCCTCATCTCGTGCTCAGGCACCGTTCCAGTTGTTGGCCTGCTTGCATGCGCAAACCCACTGCAGCCATGCTGCGCTGCTGCTGCATGCCTTGCTGTCTGGCATGTACATACAGGTAGTCGGATGGTACAGGCATGTTGCTCCTCCTCAACAATGGCTCCAAGGTGGCTACAGATGTCTGCATGCCTGTGCCCTGCTGTGTAGGAAGCTGTGCAGGACCCTGCTGATGGACCAGAGCGCCTCATCAGCAGCTGGAGTGGCTTCATGGCCACTTTGTCAAAGGGTGAACCTGCCCAGCCCCAGGAAGCTGTGGCATCAGCACCTGCTGCTGCCTCAGGCAGGGGCCTCAGCAGGACAGGCAGTCTGACGAGTCTGAGCTCGGCAGCAGCCGGCTTTGCTGAGCGTCAGCAGCCAGCACCCCAAACGCTCAGTGCCCCTGCCACGCCGCGGGGGCAGGCTCGCTCTCCCTGGCCACACAGGACCTCCCGCTATGGGCCCTCTCAGGTGGTGCCTGCCCCCTTAGAGGATGGGCAGCACCTGGACAGCAGCAGCCCTCTGCTGGCAGCACAGCCGGGGCAGCACTCTCCTCAGCCGACCCCCAGCCTGGCAAGGTCAATTTTCTCCCGGGTGGCTGTCATTGGGAACAGGCGCCTCCTGGCTGAGCAGCAGCAACGGAGGGCGGCTGGCTCTGCAGCTGGTCAGGGGGAGCCGAAGGCAGCCCCACTGTGGGCAGCCACACGGGTGGTGCCTTTCCAGCCGCAATCGGGGGCCCCAGAGCGCCCAGGGAGCCCAACAGAAGCACCCAGCAGTGGCATGGCTGCAGCAACAGGCAGTGAGGGTGGTCATGGTGCCACCCTCACACGCCGAGGCAGCACGTGAGGCTGCCTGCTGTGCACTGCACTGCTGCTTGGCTCCCACTGAAGTACTGTGCGCTGCATGCTGCTCATGCAGCACCTGTCGCTCCCAAGTTCAGGCTTCAGCTGTCTTCGAAGTGGTCTGGCTGATGCAGAGGCAGTGATGGTTTACATGTTGCAACCCTCAGCCTGACTGACGCTCACGGTCATGCCCCACACAGGCCGCTCAAGTCAGCGCTCCATCGCGGTGGGAGCAGCATTGGGGGTCCAGAGGCCCTGCTCTCACAATCTACCCGGCAGAGCTTCAGCCTCCAGTGGGACGACGGCGACCCCAGCCCTGCGGACGGGGACCATGTGCCTCGCAGCACCCTGGGCAGACAGTCCAGCTCTGCCCTGGCCAGCAGCCTGCGCAGCAACAGCTCTGGCAGTGGGACCCTGCGGCCCACGCGCTCGCCTAGGGGCAGGCGTGCCTCAGTGCTGCACTTCGCAGATGACGATACAGAGCCAGCAGCTGCCAGGTCAGCTGCCAGTAGTTGAGCCGGCAGGCTGTGCCCAGCATCGCACCTGAATTGCGATTGTGCCTGGATGCTTTGGGGCCATGGACACAAGCTTGCACTTCTGCAGTGCACAGAGGCTGGTTCCCTTGGGTCCAGGTGCTGGCTGCCACTGGATCGCGCAGCAGACTGCCGCGCCATGCTTTGCACAAGCCATATTTCAGGTGATACGGCTTGGTGCCCGAATGTGCAGCCCTCACAGACAGAATGGAGGGGTGGCTGCCTGCAGGCACAGCTTTGATGCTGCATGGGAGACAGCTGGCGATGAGACAGCCCTGCCAAAGCCAGTGATGACTGGCCCCAGCACCCTCCTCATTGGAGCCGACGGCACAATGGTGACCACAGAGGGGGCTGCCCTCATGGATGTTGGTCCTCAGTCTGAGGTGCAGTCCTTTGAGGAGCGCGACAGGTTCCTGGCCCGCTTCCTGAAGAAGAGCCTGACGCGGCTGGCGACACTTGGCTCCAGCAAGGAGCCCATCAGGCAGAAGACCTACACTCAGTTCATCCAGCAGGCCACCACCCTGGTGGCTGCCTTCACCCAGCAGCTGGCCCACTTTGAGGCTGTGCAGCGCGATTTCGAAGATGCTCTGGCTGATATGTTGTTAGACTCGCAGGCAATCCTGGATGACCTGCAGCCTTAGAATTCTCCAGCTGGCTATAAAGCCATGAGCTTCAACGCAGTGAAAGCCCTCTGGTCATGGGACCAGCGGCATGTACAACTTGCTACGCCATTTCCCATGCTCCTTGTTTTCGTGCTGCACTGTCTGCATTACATTCAGCATCTGCTGCCACCTGCCCGACAGAAAAACTTGGTCAAACAAGTAGTTGGGCCCCCAGCTGTGGCAGCCTACTATATTAACAACAAAGGGCTCTGCCTGGCGCTGGAAGCCTCCCCATTGTCGCAGTGCAAGCCTCCCAGGAGGGAGAAGCATGTCACATGGTGGACTTCGACTCTAAAGCTGTCAGGCTTCCATTTTCCACTGTGAAAGCAAACATCTGTGGGCAGGTGCTGCTCTGCAATTGGGCAGATGAAGGGCAGCGCCAGCGGGCAGTCCTGGAGCTGCAGAGCTTTGCTGCCTGCCTTAAAACAGACCGGCCCGTTCACGGCTTGTTCCAGCCCCTGCATTTGTCTGGGGCGCTGGCACAGTGGCCAGCCGTCCAGCGCTGGAGTCTTAGCTACCTGGCGGAGCACTACCCTGATCACAAGTCAGTAGCTAGTAGCCACAACCTGGCCTTGTGTAGCCCACAACTGCCTCTCACTGGCACTGCCATGCAGGTGCTTTGTGAGGGTGGCTCCCAATCCAAACTTTAAGTATGTGGATCCGAAGCTGCTCAAGCTCTACCTCAAACTCAGGTCGCCGCGCAGCCTGCCCAGCATGCTGCTGCCAATGTCCTGCCAGGAGTTTGCTCAGCGCATGCAAGAAGACTGCAACTTCCCGAACCTTGTCTACAAGCAGGCAGAGTTTTACTACATGCAGGTGAGCTGTTTCCTCAAGCTTGCTGCCTCAGCTTGCTGCATGCTTGCTCGGCGGAGCATAGCTGTCCAGCTGGTTGAGACCTTGGGCTGCTTGCTGCAGGGCCCCACACGGCTATCCACTGCCATGAAGGCAGAGATGAGGCTCACTGAGCCCCCCTTCTCCACTGTTCTTGACCCTGGTGAGTGGCTGTTGCAGAGGGACATGCCTGACGGTCATCATTGGCCCCTCAGTGGGCAGCCCACTGCTGATGTGGTGGGCTTGGGACGTGCATGGCTGCATGCTACAGCCCCTCCGACCAGCAACCCCAGTCAGTCCCTGCTTCCTGCAGGTCTGCCGGGCCAGCCTCTAAGCCCCACGGTGGCACCCCACCTCTGGGTCAGCCCTGAGGGCGCCGTGTCGCCTCTGCACTACGACTGCAGCCCCAGCTTCCTGGTGCAGCTCCATGGCTCCAAGAGAATGCTGCTGTGGCCGCCGCAGCAGCTGCCTGCTCTCTCGCCCTACCCAAATCTCCACATTCTGCGTCGGCGGGCCCGTGTGGACCCCTGCCAGCCAAATTACAAAAAGTTCCCAGCCTTTGAGCACACTGCAGCGATCGAGGTCACTCTTCATGCGGGGGATGTCCTGTTCTTCCCTGCCTATTGGGCCCACTACACTGAGTCGTTGACGCTGAGCATCAGCCTGACCTGTAGGTTTGATACAGCACGGCACAAACAGCAGTGGTCCAGGAACTACTTCATGACTGGCAGCAGCAAGAGCACTTGATTTGTTTGAGTCCTATATATTCACTGTATAGATCTGTCACTTTTGGGGTGGTCTTGTGCGGGACGTGGCAGCTGCACCATTGGTATCTGCAGGGTTTACCTGCTGATGCTGCCTCACCTTCTCTGAGCGTGCCTGCTGCTCTGCACTGCGCTGCAGCTGCACTGCCAGGGTGTGCTCTGTGTTCTTCAGCCGTTCCTTCATGCTGCTCAGCATTCCCTCTATTGTCTGCACCTGCAGCCAGAGGGCAGCCACAGGTTCAACACTATGCTGGTGCACATTAGAGTCTCATTGAGGTGCAGATGCAGTCACACAACCTGCGGAAAGTGCTGCCACCATATGACTGTGAAGTGGGCAGTCAGGCAACAACACATCAGCAAACTAAGATTTGTGGTTCCAATACAGGCACAAACAGGGCATGCTTAGGCCAAGCTGAAATGATCTTGGGTCTGGAAACCTGCTGGCTGCCACCTCAAGAGGACCAGTCCAGCAGACGAGACAGAATGAGAGATGCTGCCCCACCTGCTTCATGCGGAAGTCGGGCGGCGTGGCCACCCGGATGAGGGGCCCTCGCTGGAACTTCTGCTGCCGCTTGGCCGCCACTGAGCGTGTGGTCTGGGTGTGGTGCGGCAGCTGTTCTGCGGCTGCCTGCAAGTCTGACAGGGGGTGCTGCAGCGCAAAGCGCAGCGCGGCCACGGCCGAGCAGGTGTCGCCGCCTTGGTGGCCGTTGTAGAGGGCCAGGCGGCGCGGGTTCATGCCCAGAGCCATGGCCACACGCACTGTGGGGTCGCCAACATCCTGGAAGGGGTCTGCAGCCACAGAGAGGCAGGTGAATGCAGCCGTGTCGTCGGTAGTATGAGAACAGGCATCTAGGACCAGGCCAAGCCATGAATGCCTGCTGTGTGTGGGTTCTTCGTGTCTTGACACAGGCCTGCTTGCAAGCAGAGGAGTCGGCTGATCCTGGTCGCTCAGTCCTGGATGCGGGTCCCATGTAAAGCAAAATATGGGGTACAATGACTTGTGGGATGGCATGCCACCCTGGCACAGCATGGCACTGCTTTAGCTGCTGTAAGGGGTGTATGTGAAAAGCTGCAAAAGGCTCGCACCTCTGGGCTCATCCTCACTGCTGCTGCTGGCCTCGGCGGCCACTGTTGTGGCGGCAACATCAGCCCCATGTAAGCTGCCTTCACTCAGCCGCTTTGGCAACTCAGCCTCATGCTGCTCCTCTGCAGCCAGCAAGGCACACTGCATCTGCAGCGAGAAGATGCTTGCCAGACTCAAGCCTTGCTGCTGAGCTGGCTGATAGTGCCCTTTGGCCAGCAGCGACGCAGCATGCCGACGCAATGGTGTAGCTTCACAGCATGGAGTGCTGAGGGCACAGGCAGCACCTCCCTGACTGTTAGTAACCAGCCAGCCATGCAGCAATGCTACCAGGCTGCAGTTGGTGCACTCATCTGCCTCACCCTCAGGCTGCAGCTCCTGCAGGCTGCTGGACTGCACTGTGTCGCAGCTGGGGGGACGCTCCTCACATATCGTCTCCAGCGGCCCTGCTCCGCGCAGTGCTCCGGTGCGCAGCAGCTCAGCCTCTGCCTGCTCTGTCGCCTCCTGGCTCCTGCAGGGCGAGGTGCTCAGTCTGAGTCGGGCGCTGGCAGCGCACAGTGAAAGCCCAAGCTGGCACCGACAAGCTGCCACGGTGCACAAATGCAGCCACACACCTGCAGGGGGCAGGAGACTGCACTCCTGGCCCCCTCCTGCCTCATCATCACAGTACCACAGAGGAAGCGCCTCCAGGTTGTGCTGCATGTCCTGAAACGCATGCTGCGCCAGGGCTGATGTCCACGTGCAGCAGCTCGAAGCGCTTCAGAAAGTAGAAGTTTTGCTGGGGGATAGAGACCAAGGAGCTGACAGCCCAGAGAGCATCTGACTGGCTTGCTCACCAGGCCCTGATGTCGGCGTGCAGCTGCTCAAAGGCCTCCAAAATGCGCTCATGGGGGCCGTGATCAAAGGTCAGTACTGCTGCAGCCAGGTCCCCGTCAAGGCACTGCTGCAGGTGCTCCACCCGGGGCACATCTGGCGGAAAGAACCACCCAAGGTGTGGCCGCAACTGGGGCGCCGCTTCCAGCTGCAGAGCGATGGGCTGCAGGGCTGCCTGGGAGGCAGTGGCTGCCCCGCCGGGCCCCCATGCGGTGGAGGTGGCTGCTGCATGGCTGGCCCGGCGCTCCTGCAGGGCTGCCTCGTCCTGCACCTGGGCAGCCTGCAGGGAAACGTATCGCACACTTATGCTGTTATTGTTGCCTTGCAACCCGCTTGCTGCACTGGCTGGCAGCAGGGACTGGCGCCAGCCTGTCAGCCCATGATTCTCGCACTGCACCATTTCATGTCTGGACAGCTTGCACCAGGCTGGTGCCAGAAAGATGCCACCTCTCAACCTCAGGACGCTCAAGATGTCCTGTTCTGCACCTGGGCAGCCTTGAGCAGCACACCATCAACTATGGATGGCCAGCCCGCAAACTCTTGTGATTTTCATGTCGCAGATGGACGACATGCAGCAGCAAATGCTCTGCTGGATGCACCTGCCCTGCCTCAAGGAACTCGTGCTGCGCCATGCTGCAGCTGCTGCGACCCAGTGCAGGGGCATGCATCCAGCCTTGCGGGTTGTGCTGCACACCACTGCACCAGTCAGCTGTTCTGCCAGGATGTGCTGCGGATGGGATTGTGGTAAGGAGACCAGCAATGGATGCGCTGCAGACACACAGACCTGCAGTGGTGCTCGTGAAGCCCACCTGCGCTTTGGTCAGCGCCGCCTGCTTGTGCCTGACTGTCTTGGCCAGGGGGTTGCCAAGCAGCACCACCTGCTGCAGCTGAGGCAGCTGCGACAGTGCCGCGAGGTCTTCCTGATGTTGCACGGCGTTGTGACTCAGGTCCAGCACCTGCAGGGCGCCAGGCAGTGTCTTGTGCGACACCCGCACAATTGTGCGGATGATGCAGGCAGGAAGGGCAGATTCAGCCAAGCTCTGAGGCAACACACTCTGCCCAGCATGGCAGGGCAGCCGCCAGCAGAGCGCCTTGAGGATGAGCAGGGCGTTGTGTCCACAGCATTTTGTACACATGAGCTGGGCACAATGCCATGCTGCACCTGACCACAGTGAAGAGACTGGCTGCACAGGCAGCAGGAGTGCCTCTCAGATGCACAGACTGCACACAGTGGGCCTGCCCACAAGCGTGACATGTGCCACCTCCTCAGACAGACGCCAGAAGATGTGTGCAGGCTTTGTGCCAACAGAGCCATGCAGCAGGTACACCCACTCTTAGGCGCTTGAAGTGCCCCTCCTGCAGGGGCCGAGGAAAGGCCTTGAGCTGGTTGCGTGGCAGCAGGAGCTCCTGCAGTGCTGGCAGGCCGCCCAGCAGGGGCAGGCAGGCCTCCTCCAGCCCATTCTGGGCGGCTGTCAACACCTCCAGCTGCTGGAAGCTGTCGTAGGGCCAGACCTGCAGCTGCTTGAGGTCGTTGCCTGCAACACAGCAGGACTGCAAGTTGGTGAGGCATTTGGTGCCTGCCAACAGCTGCTGTCAAGGTGCCAGACCTGGTCATTGCCTGCAGCAGCAGCAGTGGGTAGTGAGCCAGTGATTGACGCACTGGGTAAAGGTGCAGGGCTGCCATCATGCAGCAGCATGCTGTAGCCAGTGCTGCTGCAGCGTCCGGCCAGTGGTGTGACATCACATGCTGAATGCAGTGCATGAGTGGGGTTCTGCATGGCCTGCAGCCTGCCACCTTCCCTGGTCAAACCTGGCTGCTTACCAGACACATCCAGCTCCTTCAGGTCGGGCAGGGCACTCAGCTGCACCAGGCACTCGGCGGCCAGGCGATTGAAGCTGACGTCCAGCACCTCCAGGGCGGCAAAGGCGCCCTGAGGCCACACGCCCACCCCGCGCATCTCATTGCCCGACAGGTTGAGGGTGTGCAGGCAAGGCAGCGCGGCCAGGGGGGCCATGCTGGGCAGCCGGTTCCCACTCAGGTCAAGCTCCCTGCGGCAAGCAGCAATAGTCAGTGGGACCCTGAGCTTCAGCAGCAGCCCCTCTCGTGTGGGAGCAGTGAGCTGCCAAAGTGAAGCCTCACACCAGCCAGTCTGCTGCTCATCACATCTGAATTCCAGCGCCAGCAGGTGGGTGCCATCAGGGATCTTGCCATTGGCTTTCAGCCTGGCAGACATATCCCAGCCTCATGCCCTGGGCTTTCTGCGGCAACATACGCAGACCTTGTGCAGTTGAGCTGGGCGGCACAGTTAGTGGCAAATAACCTCTAGAGCAGCACCTGAGCTGGTGAAAAAATTGGAGGTCCCCACTCTCAAGCGCAGTGATGCCCCGCCCATGCAGGTCCAACACCAGCACCTCCTCTGGCATGTCCTCTCCAGCGGCCTCCAGCATCACAAACCCTGCAGGGGCAGAGGTGCATACAGTGAGCCAGCTCACAGTTGCTCAACCTCGTGGTGGCAGGGCTGCTGCCCAGGTGGGAGGGGCCAGTGCATGAGAAGAGACAACGGGTGGGGACTCAGCAGATGAGGTCTTGGACGAGGACCGCCGCCCAGCTGGGAGGGGCCTGTGCAGGTTCAGCAGTCCAGGGAGCAGGGCCAGTGAGGCTCGCAGCATTGCTGCGCACCGTTCATCTGTGTGGGGGCTGGCTCTGCCACCTGGCCATGCCACTTGCGCGGCCGCATGGGCAGCGGACCATGGCTGCGCGTCCGTGCTGCCCTCTGCAGGGCCCCCAGGCGCCGCAGCTTGCCTGCTCGCACCTCCCCAGGGGCGGGCAGGGGGGGCTGCAGGGTCTGCACCGCCAGCCCATCCAGCGTCCTGTAGGGAGCTGCGGTGCTGGCGAATGTGCCGGCTGCTGCCTGGATGAGGTCCTCAGGTGAATCGGAGCTGGCCTGGACCGTCTCCTGCAGACACACCATGTGCTGAGTGGACCAGATTGCAGGCAGGATGCTGAAAGGGCGCCGTGCTATATTTGGTGGCTTCACTGCAGGGCTGGCCAAGCATGTTCCCACGATGCCATGGGGGTTCAAGTGGCGGGGTCAAGTCACAGGGCACCTCATTTCTGCTCAGCTTATGAGCGTAGCCCCTTGTCAACCGGTTGGGTGTTATGGACTGAGAGGCGATGCTGAAATCGGGACTTTTGGTGGATGTGAAAACTGAACTGGAGGTCGAGGACCGGCCCAGGCCGTTCTTGGAGCCAGATTTGGAAGACATGCTGGGTGAACGCAAGCAAAAGCTTCACGGTCAGACGAGTAAGTTGGTCAAACTGGCATGCCAGCAGTAGTCAGAATCGATCGATCTTGGTTTCGAAACAGATCAAGAGTTGGTCATGGCAGCAGTGCAGTGCAGAGCAGAAAGGATACTGTCCTCAGCAGGTCTGCATGGGAGCAAGCAACATCAGCACCTGTCTTTGAGCGGCGCCGCAAAACCCTGGCTGCCCTTCTGCAGGAGCCACCTGAGGGTGCTGCAAGCTATGGTAATGAAAGGAGCCATCTCTGGCTTGTCAGCAGCCTCTGCAGGCAATGATCTGGCTGCACATCAGAGTGACAACCAGCTGACAGACCGCCTGCCCCTTGATGCAGTTTTGTCGAGTCACCAGGCTTGCAGCCAGTGCTTCCAGCAACATGAGCTGTTTTTCTGGCACGCTTCTTGTCAGAAAGCATGGCCAAGCTGGCAGGGCTGGTGACCTGCAGCCGGGACTTGCAATACACAGGCAGTTCTGCAGCACGCGATACCCAACTGTCGGCGCCTACACGCAGCATCTCGCCCACTATGAGGCCACCCAAGCTGACTTTGAGGCTGCACTGGCTTTCATGTTGCTGGAGAAACGAGTTGTCACTGACACGTTAGCAAGGGACCAGACAGCCCAGGGGCCTCAAATCTGGGCACTAATCACAGGTGTCTTTCTGGAAGAAGCTACGCCTCAGCCACTGCTGCCGCGGCTTACGAAGTGAAGGCGCTGCTGGCTGTTGTGCCTAGCCTTGACATAGGAGCACAGCCAGCGCTGCCGGTAGGACAGTTTAGGCATGTGACTGATTGGGGTCGACCCACGGGCATACAACACCTCCAGGGTGCATTGGATCTGGCAGGTCGTCCCTTGGGTTGCACAGTATGAGTGGCGTCCTGCTGCATCGGCGCCCACCACCCTCGTCCAGGCTGAATTAGCTGATGCTGGTGCCAAGTCCTTGGTCCCTCCTAAGATTGACATGGCCCTGCTCAGCAACGCTGCCTGTGCACTCCAGCAAGCCGTGCAGCGCTAAGCTCAGATGCAGGGCAGGAAGTGCATGTCAGATGGCCAGACCAGCGGCAGAGAGGGTCAGCGGTAGCCCTGAGGCAGAGCATGCAGGTCAGACCCCAGACCATCAGTCAGTGTCTTCCTCAGAGGAGCGCACGGAATGAACTGCATGGCAGGGGGCCACACAAGCAGCAGCAGGGGCTGCCGCTGGCAGCTCCTGCACCTGAACACGAAGCTGAGCATGTCGCTCCCAGGGCTGGCCGGCCGGCCTCGAGTCACATATTCAGCTGCAGCAAAGCCATATGCGAGATCAGCTAGAGGGTAGCTCACCGTGCCGCAGCAGAGCCGGTGCATGTGTCGCACATGCTCACACCTGCTGCCAGTGCAATGGAGCAGAGGACTCCCTGCTGGGGCCACAGGGTTCTGCTGGGGCTCTGGGCCCACACGCACCATCACGGTCTGCGACCAGCAGCAGTGCGAGCAATGAGCAACGCCGCTCCCTGCCCCTCACCAGCATCAGGCCCTCTGCCTGCTCTGCAGGGGCCTGTGCTCTCCTGCAAAGGGCAGTCTCAGTGCAGGTCATGCTCCTGTAACAGACTGCAGGCACCATGCCTGGCAACAAGTGCGCCTCACACTGCCGTGACAGGGCCAGTGGCACATACGCATGTCATGCCTGTGGCCTGTGCCATGAACCTGGAAAGGTGCCTCGGGGCATTTGGCACATAGCCAATGCACACAGCAAGCCAAAGACCCAGAATCGCTTCTTGCACCTCCCTGGACACCTCCAATGGCTCAAGAGATGAGCAGCATTCATGCTGGGGCACTCATGAGGCCACAGTGCTGTGGACAACATTGCACAGAGTACTACATGATATAGCCTGGGATCAGAAGGACTGGCTTTCCTGCCTGACAATTAATTTTCAATCAGGCTGCGTGTCCGACCTCAGATGGGAATTTGAGCAGTGCTGAAATTTTTTTTTCAGAATCCATGTTGGTGACCAACATAGCAGGCTGCTGAAAAACAGCCAGCAGCCGTCATCTGCTGCTCTGGTGGTCAGCAACCACCAGCCATGGCAGAGGAGCAGATCTGTCCTCGCCATCCCCAGCAGAAACTGACAGAAGAGGAAGACGACAAGGGCAGCCCGATTCTGTAAGCTGCTCTGCCTGACAGCAAGCTCGTGACAGTGCATCAGCCTGCAAACACAGCATGTCAGAACTTAAGTGATGATCTGCTGCCAGGCGAGCCAGGCTGCAGACACACAGGGGCCCAGTCTCCATCCTGCCTGCAGGGTGTGCAGCGTGTGTGGGTACTATGTTGAGCAAGCGCACTTCTCGAAGGAGCCAACCTTCACCAAGGGTGCTGCCGGGGAGAGTGCTGTGGCAGGGCAGTATGTCTCAGACTCCCACAACGGCGTCCGGCTGGCGAATGGGCGGGTGTATGGCGGGGTGAGGGTTGGGCTCTGTCTCAGCTTTGTTTCTGTTGTTCCTGCTTCTGCGTGGCCCATACCCACAGCTGTTCTTGCAATCAGCCCTAGGGCTTGCCCCAGCTGTCTGTTGTGTGAAGCTCTTCATGGACGCCTGCCCTGGTCCCGGTCTAGCAAAGCTGACGCTCCTGCACCCATTCCTACCCTGCAGACAGAGCCCCATGAGAAAAGCTTGCGCGTGGGGCGCCAGCAGCTGGAGAACCTGGTGTACCATCTCAACATCATCCCCCACAATGACACGGTTGATGGCGCACATCGCCTCTACAAGATGGCAGTCACCAAGGAGGGCTTTACACGGGGGCGGCGCCGTGGCGAGGTGCGCTGGAACCAGACCCTGCGCAGCCAGCTCTGTCTGTGCAGCAGGTTGTGAGGTGGCGTCGTCATGTGCAGGCTGCCTGTGCAGCGGCTCGCCCATTTGCCTGTGCAGCATGGTGCTGCTGTCTTGCTACGCCGCCGCCTGCAGGCATGGCGGCCTGCTCTTGGTACAGAGGCAGCCTGCGGGCAGCAGCTTGTGCCATGGCCTTCAGCTCTGCAGGCTGCCGGTGGGGCTGCTTGCTGCCTGGCTGTGCTGCTATGCCGGTGGGCAACTGCCACGCTCCGTGAGCATGGTGCGCTGGGGTCTGCACGGGCAGCTCTGCGTGGTGCACATGAACCAGCGCTGCAAGGAGGATGCAGTTCTGGAGGGTGACATGGCCCCTGCACGAGCTGCACAGCTTGCCACCGGGACTGCTGTTTACTTGGCAGAAGTTTCCAAGGGCAACTGCGCAGCCCCCTCCACAGGGCGTCTCCTTGCAAGACGATCCACATAGCGTCCCTGTCCCCTGCAGGTAGCGGGCGCATGCCTCTATATTTTCACCCGCCAGACCAACAAGCCAGTCATGCTGATCGACATCTCAGATGCGCTGGCAATCAACGTGTTTGACCTGGGCGGCGTGTTCCTGCAGCTCATCAGGGCGCTCTGCTTGGACACCCATGACAATGTCATCAGGTAGGCAGCAGGCTCATTGCCTACAGCTGCACCCTTTCCAGGCCTGCAATCAGCAGGAAAGATGCCGCCAGCAGGGGCTGACAATGCTTTGCTGTTGATTGAAGATCAGCTGACGGTGCCACTGGCCAGTCACTCCACCACAGGTGCTCAGGCAAGCTGTCTGGTCTGGAGTCTTTGTGTGCCCTGTCTCCGGGCTGGTGGCTGCGTCACTTTGCTGACGGGGCTTGTGACGCTGCTGTGCCGCCAGCCTCTGGCATGCCTTGACAGCGACCCTGTGTGATGTGCAGGCCTGTGGACCCCAGCCTGTTCCTGGAGCGCTTTGTTCGGCAGCTGGAGTGCATGACTGATGCCAGCAACCAGGCTGTGCACGCTGTCCAGAACACTGCGCTGCGGCTGGTCAAGAGCATGAAACGGGACTGGATGCAGACTGGGCGGCGTCCCAGCGGCATCTGCGGGGCAGCCATCTTCATTGCATGCCACATCCATGGTGGGGCTGCTGCAGAAAGTGTTGCTGAGTGCTGACATGCCAATGGCTGCCAGAAACCCCAATGACCTCTGCAGGGGTGCTGCCATGTCCGTGCCGCCTGCATGGTGAGGCGGCCTTCCATTACATGACTGTGTGCCTTGGCTCAGCTGCTGTTAACTGTAATGAGTCATCAAGCCTCACACCTGGTTTGTTGATGCCTGTTGTTTGTACTGGATGGAAAAGTCAAGCCACTGCAAAGCAGCAGCTGGGCCTAGCAGTGCACAAGCCAGGCAAGCACTGCAGTCAGACACCCTGGGGGCTCGGCCTGGCTGTTAGCTTTTCAGGCCACCAGGCCTAGCATCTGATGCAAGCCTCTGGTATGCCCTGGCCTCTGGCATGCCAAGACACAGCCTCCCTGCTGTGGAATCCCAACCCCTTCCCCGTCCCCTCTCCCTGATTCTGCAGGGTCGCAGGAAGCGGCCAAGATCGAGTCGGCAAGTGATAGGCTGCCTGCCTGCAGGGTTCCAGCCCACACGGCGGGACGTGGTGGTCAAGGTGCACATAGGGGAATCCACGCTGTCACGGCGGATCAGCGAGTTCTCGAGCACACAGGTGGCCGCGCAGACCATGTCAGGGTTTGAGGCTGACGTGATGGCACTAGAGGCAGAGGAGCAGGCTGCCGAGCAGGGGCAGGCCCTGCTGATTGCCCCTGATTCCCAGGAGCTTGGCGAGGGGGAGGGCAGCCTCATCCAGCTGGGTGGTTGCTCCCACACAGGTGAGGCTGAGCTGCATGGTGGGCAGGTCTATCTGTGTGTGGTCTCACGGCAGTCAGAAGGTAATGACTGTGTCCAGGGGCGCATGTGACAGCAGGCGTTATGCCTGCCTGCTGGGCCCCTGCCTGCTGGGCCCCTGCCTGCTGGGCTGGCCAGCTTTATGCAATGGCCTGCTACAACCCTGTGTCTGGCAGAGTGCCAGGCCCTGCTGCAAGTCACAACGATGGCAAGCAGTGCGCATGTCTACATGTGACTCAGCGCTGCACTCTGCCTCCTGCTGTACAGCACATGCGCACTTTGGGTGCCTGGGCTGACATTTGGGGTATCCTTTCTACCTGCAGCGTATGAGGAAGACTGAGTTGCCCTCTTTCTCACCAGCAGTGCAGTTACGGTGCCGAACTTGACATTTGGCCCCTTCAATGTCACACCTGGTCCCTCCCCGCCTGCAGCAAACGAGGAAGCTGAGGTCTACGCTGTGGGCCTCTGCAAGGACTGCTATGCCGCGTTTCTCAACAACTCTGGCGGGTACAAGGCTGGCAAGAACCCCCCATGCTTTGACAAGCCAGCCAGGCGGAAAAAGCGGCGGAGGATTGATGAGGTGAGGTGCTGCTTTTCAAGTCCAGTGTACATTTGAGCCCAAGCCTTTGCGAAACCGTGGTGCACTCGTTGATGCCGTTGCTGCACACCACCATTGTGTTGCAGGTGTGTGTATCTGCGCATTTCAGTGCTGCAAGCGTTGAGCTAAGCCTGTGACGTTTGCGCTTCTTGTCAATCCATATGCGGTATGCGATGGGCATACGCGCACACGTCTGTTGTGGCCTCCACCCCTCACCTGTTGTCAGTAGTGCTCGGCACAGATGATGGGCCAGCCTCGCTTGCAACCCAGTCTGTGACAATGCCGAATGCGAAGCAGTGGACAGCTTTTAGCGCTTGAGACTGGGAGCTATTGCAGCAGTCTTGACAGTATGTAGCGCCACACTGGGCCCTGCTGCAGTTGCAGCAAGTGACCGCCCTGGAAGCCAGGAAACGAGCCTCTGAATGCTGCAGGGGTTGGAAGATGAATTTTGGGAGGATTACTAGGTGCTGCCCCCCGGAGATGTGATAGTCACGACAGTGCATTCACACTTCTGGCTTGACCTGGCTGAATGGCTTGCTGCAGGAATCAGAAGGTGATGAAGAGGAGGAGCAGGAGGGTTCAGCCCTGTCTGCCCCTGGCAACGATGAGGAAGACGAAGTGGAGGCTGACATGCAGGCCATGCTGAACGGGCCCATGCAGCAGATTGCGAGGGTGAGCACTTGCAGCTACAGTTGCTCAGGATGCTTCAGGTATGGCTGGCAGAGCTGTGTCAGACAGGTGCAGCACTGCGAGGGGTCTCATTGAGGTGTCAGTATGCCAAATGACTCTACAGGGGCAACTTTGTGGCTATGCTTTCTGGCACAGGGTGGGTTCTGCCTGCCAGCGCACTGCTTTTGATTTTTGCAACCCTCCTGGAAGTGCAGTCTCCCACATGGGCGGGCACGACTGCCCTTCACTATCTCTCGTAGTGGGCTGGGAGGGGCAGAGCATCTTCCCTCCACTCCTGTGGCTTGTCTGTGTAGGATGTAATCCCAGAGGATCAGCTTCAGCCCGTGTGCCGCACACGCGGGCAGAAGGCACTCGCCGCGGCTCAGACAGCTGCCGCGCTCCCGAAGGTACCTGCCCGCCAGCACCGCAGGAGGGGCCGGCAGCAGACACCGCCTGAGGCTGAGCCAGCCTCTCAGCAGGCCAGCGCGCCTGACATGCAGGCGTCTCAACAGGTGATCGCGTTGGGGCGTTCCCTGGTGGGTGCCTCCTTGAGCCCTCCACAGGTGCCGCTCCTGCCACTTTCTCAGCAAGACCGTTTGTCTGCTGGATCAATGTTCTCAGGAGCTGGCTGTTGAGGGCTGTCAGCAGGGGCGATGCTGCCTCTGAGGTGATGTCATGGCCGGCACAAATCGTAAGATGTACACTGCAGGCCTCAGCACCTCATGGCTCTGGCACGCATCAGGCCCGACAGGCGCCGACAGCCTCTCCGTTGCTTGTGCTCAGCGCAAACGGGCTCCTTCGCAGCCAGCCGGGGACGCAGCCGTCTGCGCATGGCAGCAGCCAGCCAGGCCCACAGGTGTCTCAGCATGGGGCCACAACCAACCTGGGGGCAGCAGTCCAGGCAGGGGAGGATGAGGATGAGGAGCAGGCCGAGGAGCGCGCCATCGTGATTGCAGAGGAGCCGGCAGGTGCACTCAGGATGGCTGAGCACTTCTGACTGCACTGCACTGCAATATCAGTGAGGCAGCTGTGAGGAAGACATTGCCGAGGAGCGACCAGGTGCATGCAGCTGAGCATCTGACTGTACGACAGGCAATGTACCACAGTGTTGCCCGCCTCAAGGTCTGATGCAGATCTGCTAAAGTAAGGAGCTGGGGTACCCGGTAAGGAGCTGGCAGGTGCATGGTCGTGCAGCACTTGAGAAGTGCTTGCTCCTGTGACTGGCAGCTTGATGGGGAGTCAGGAGGTGCCTTCAAGGTGCTTGACTGCACAGCTGCAACAAGGGCCTCTTGCTGTTGAGGCGTGTCACTGCATTGCAGCAGTTGCAAAGGCCTGCTGTCCCAGGCAGGGTGCTGCCAATCATGAGAGCGCCCCCTGCCCCTGAGGCATCACTACACCCTCCATCCTACACCCACCAGCTGCCTGGCAAGGCCACTTCTCAAGTGACCAGCGTTCGCCGAGCGCCTGCAGAGGAAGCTGCTGACTCACTTTGATCTCTTGCCGGCTGCCTGCCTGCAGAGGACATAGTTGACACCCTGTCAGATGTCTCGGATACAGACTTGGACCGTTACCTGCTAGACCCAGAGACGCGTGAGTTCAAGGTGAGAGGCCTGCAGTGTGCTCAGCAAGCAACACTGCAAGCTGTTGCTAGCAGCACTCATCAAGCAGTGTGGTGGTCAGCGTCCGCTCTCGAGATGCGAAGCCTGCACTGTGCCCAGCCAGCAGAACTGCGCGACAGCCTGCAGCGGTCAGGAATCGATGAGGTGCCAGCGCAATGAGGAGCGATGCTGGTGTGGTCACTGCCACCGACTAGCCGGCAGGGAGTGACAGACGGCAGTGTCCTGCTCATTCGTGAGAACAATGACCAAGACACGACCTTGCCATGCTGCAGGTCAAGAAGGAGACATGGGAGGCCTTGAACAAGGAGTGGGTGGAAAAGGAGGATCTCAAACGGCACCAGCAGGCTGAGGCTGAGAAGGTGAGCATTGCTGCATACTGAGCTGTCAGCGAGCCTGGCATGGTGGCTGCCAGGCGTGCTGTGGACAGGGAGGCTTGATGGAGGCATGCCATGCAGAACAGGCAAGCATGCTGTGGTGGTGCCTGCAGCAAGGCCTGGGGGAAGGATGTGGAGCAGCAGACCGAGGCTGCACAGTAAGCGCCATGCTGCTGCCTGGGCTCTGCAGCAACACATTGGGAATCAGATGCAGCAGCAGGCCGAAGCCTGAATAGCGGATGTCCTACACAAGCTGTGCCAGGGTGCAGCTTGTGAGCGAGCAACCGGCTGCAGGCAGTGGCCATGCAGGCCCATTGTGCCGGCGCTGAGGCAGGCATCACACCCAGGCAATGGAGAAGCACAGCCTGGGCCAGCTGCTGGGATGGGTAGCAGCGTGCAGCATGCATGCCTGCTGCCGGCCAGTGCACTTCGGAGGAAGACCAATGCAGAGGGGAGCAGCTGTTGCCTGTCAACAGGGTCATTCTGCATTCTTGCAGAGCGCTGACAGTGCACAGCCAAGACTCCCTTCTGCCCCTGCAGGCTAATGCGGAGCGGGAGGCAGCTGAGGCTGCAGGGGAGCCGGTCAAGCGCAGGCGGGGGCGGCCCCCCGGGAGCAAGACTAAGGCCAAGGCAGAGGACTCCCTGGAGCCTGGCAGCACTGCAGCCGAGTCAGTGAACAAGTGAGTGGCTTGCTTGGCTGGGGAGATGTGAGGCCCACCAATGGCCGTTACCAGGTGTCAGGCCCTCACAAGTTTGACCTGGAGCTGTGCCTTCGTTGCTGAGGTGATGGCTGCTGCTGTCCACGCAGTGATGCCTGTTTCCGGCTGACCCAGGGTCGGCCTTCGGTGCTGCAGGTTCCTGGCCACCCAGAAGATGAGCCACAAAATCAACCCTGAAGTCCTGATGGAGCTGTTTGGTGATGAGCCGGACGCTGGTGATGAGACAGGGTGAGTCGGGACCAGCTGTGCCCTGTGGCAGCGTTTACAACGCCGTGTTTGGTACCTCATGCCTTTCTGCAGGCTGGTGCGAGGGCCAGCTGCACCCTGTCGAGTCAGTGCAGCCAGGACAGCTGCCCCGGCATAAGCTGCAATCTGATCTACCTCTCAGTCAGCGGGCAGCCCTTGGTACTGCACAGCTGTGACCAGTGTGTGCCCACCAGATCTTGACGGCACTGCCAATGGCCAATGCCGGCTGCCATGAAGTCTGGAATGTGCCTGCAGCAGGTGTGCACTCTGCCCTGCAGGCCAGATGCGGCGGCCCAGAAGGCGCAGGCTGCCTTGCTGGAGCTCCAGCAGCAGCAGCGTCAGAAGGAGCAGAAAAAGCGCGAGCTGGAGCAGCAACGGCACCAGAAGGAACAAAAGAGGCTGGGCGGCCTGAGGGCTGGCTCCCGCCTCTCAGGCTCCTCTGACATCGACATGCTGGGGCAGCTGGATGGCACCCAGACCCCTAGGCCGGGGCGGGGGAGGCTGGGCGGCCACGGCAGGGGGAAGAGAAAGGCCAGCGCTGGCCCTGCCAGCCCCAAATTCCAGCCTCAGTCACCAAACCGCCGCCCACAGGCAGCCTAAAGTCAGTCTCTGACATTCTCATTCTGTTTCATCAGGTAGACTTCCCCTCTCCCCTCCCTCCCCTCACACGTTTAAACAGACCGAGCCTTTGAGCATGGCATGCTTTGACGATGTGAGCTCGGAATAGTTCAGCACTGGAAGATGAAAGGGGGGGCCGGGGGAAGGAGTCGGTGCCCTATGCCGAGGCACCCACTGGCTGCTCGATGTGGCGCAGCAGAAGGTCACCAGCCTCTGTGCAGCCAACCTGCTTCATGCCAGGAGACATCAGGTCCCCTGTTCTGTGGCCCTCATCCAGGAAAGCTGAGACAGATCGCTCCAAGCGGTCGGCCACCTGTAGCAGTGCCAGATCGGATCAAGCCTGTCTGCGGGCGGACGTGCAGCAGAGGAGCCTGTGCGCACAGGCTCCCACCTTGGGCTGGCTGAGACCATATCTGCACATCATTGCGGCACTGAGCACCATTGCCAGCGGGTTGGCAATGTCCTGGCCTGCTATGTCAGGAGCAGATCCGTGCACCTGCGCAGCGCAGACAGTGTCAGCTGCATCCAGCATCAGCAACAGGGAGGCAGGATCCGAGACGTGAAGGCAGTCTGCAGCACTGCCAAGCAGCATTGGGAGCGCTAAAAAAAAGCACTCACAGGCTCATAGACACCAGGCCCCTGGTTGCTGATGCTGGCAGAGGGCAGCATGCCCAGGCTTCCCGTCAGCATGGAGGCCTCGTCTGAGATAATGTCCCCAAAGATGTTGCCAGTGACAATTGTGTCGAACACCTTGGGATTCCTCAGCAGCTGCATGGCAGCATTGTCTACATACCTGCAGGAGCAGGCAGCACAGTCAGAGGCGCTTCAGGACATGCTGAGGGCCCTGCAGCTTGAGGCAGCAAGCCCTGTGCTGAGATACCCACAGCATTAAAAGTGAGGCAGCAAGTGGGGTGGCAGAAGAGTGCTGTCACATGCATCAGCTCCCCTCATGCCTTGACTGCACAGCAGGGGATGTGCTGGGCCACCTGCCAACGCTGCTTTCAAACCTTCAAACAGGGGCTCTTGCTAGGTTGCTCACACTCACATGTGTGTCAGCTCCACGTCTGGGTAGTCCTTGGCCACCTCTGTGACCACCTCCCGCCACAGCTGGCTGACCTCTAGCACATTGCTCTTGTCCACGCTGCACAGGCGGCCTCGCCGCTTCTGAGCTGACTCAAAGCCCACCCTAGCAATGCGCTCAACCTGCGGGGGGGGTGGCGCACCAGCATTGCAGGTCTGTGGCAGAGCCCTTTCACCCCGCTCTGAGCTTCCCCTAGAGGGCAAGTGCACAGAGACCTGATCGACACATGGGAGTGTGCTTGTGGACGCTGAATGTCCCGGCAGCGGCGGCCAGGCACAAGCCAGGGGCTGCACTCGCTCTGCTACAACGTGAGGGACAGGTGCTCTGCTGCTGACCTCAGATGTGGAGTAGATCATGGTGTTGAAGCCCACTTTCTCGCCCTTCTCGTTCTGCTTGAAGCCCTGCAGGCAACATGGCTCCCAAAAGTGTAGGCCTGCATGCTGGGACAAGCGTAGAGCAGCCTCCACAGATGGCCAGGAGGGGCTCACCCGGGGCTGCCCAAAATAGATGCCTCCCACCAGCTCCCGCACAATCATGATGTCTGTGCCTTCCACGATTTCCCCTGCAGCCAGCAGCAGCTCCAGTCAGCACCATGCAGGCCATGCACACATGAGGGAGCTGCAACTGCAGCTGCACAGGAGGCCAGCAGCTGGCGGCTGGCATGGAGAGGAGTGGCGCACGTTTCAGGCTTGAGGCATCTGCAAGCTGGGGCAGCACGACTGCTGGCCTGAGGTTGGCAAAAGCGTTGAGGCCAGCGCGGAGGGCCAGCAGCCCTCTCTCTGGCCGCTGCTCGGCTGGCAGGGTGTCCCACTTGTACCTGCAGGAGGGAGCAGCCAATGAGCGGCAACCCTCAGAGACTGCATGCGGCATGCACACGGGGTGTCAGCAAGATGTCTACCCGCCGATGGCCGCCAGCAGCACCGCGTCGCTCTGCTTGCACTGTGACAAAGTCTCCTCAGGCAGAGGCTGCCCTGTGGCATCAATGGCGGCTCCACCTATGAGCGCCTCAGTGAACTCAAAATGCTGCTGCTCCGCTCTGCCTGCGGCCTCAAGGGCATGCAGAGCCACTTTGGTGATTTCTGGTCCAATGCCATCTCCAGGAAGCACAGTGATGCGATGTGTTGCATCTATCTGAGTGCTCCTCCTGGCTGCCTGCATGCGGCTGCTGCGGCAGGAAGGCTGGCAGCCCCACCGTGGTGCAGGCCTGGACTTGCACGACATTATGCTTGGGCTTGAGCCCTGCATTTGGCTTCGATGGTCAAAGTCAAGGCCACATCCTGCTTCATCTCGGGAGAGGGGATTGCCGCCACAAAGAGCCCCTTATCTGCTGGCCAGGTAGATGCTGGCAGCCAGGCACCTTGCTCGGACCTGCCAGCAGATCTCAACATCCATCAGATCGATTTCAGGCAGAGGCCCTGCTGACATTTCCCTTGGGGAGAGCTTGTCTCGTAAATTGAATAGAGCCTCAGAAGCGACAGCCCAGCAAGTTGCAGCTGCCCTTGAGCCGGCCCAGAGGCAAGCCCTGCTAGCAGCCCTGAGTGCGTCAGAGAGCCAGGCCGCTCAGACATCTGTCAGCAGGTGATCCTGGAAAATGCCTGACAACCTGGTCCTGCTCAGCAGCTGTGCTATTTCTGGCTTACCAGCAATGCCCTGCATCTCGGCCTGTAAAGGACCAAAGTCGTAGTCCTAGTCCTGCAGGCTGAGAGGTTCCAACCCTGCAGGCTGCAAGATACACCCACGGCTGCTCCTGTTGTCAGGCCACGCTTGGGTGCCCTCACAGCCCTGGCAGTGGCTAGTGGCGTGCCCCTGATTGCCTTTGGGTTCGCCGACAACTTCATCATGTTGGTTGCGGGTGAAGAGATCGATGCGGCCTTTGGAGCGCGCCTGGGCCTGTCCACGTTGGCGGCGGCTGGGTTGGGGAACCTGGTGTCTGATGTGGCTGGCCTGGCCCTTGCTGAGCGCTTAGAGGTGAGGCGGCGCGGGGCAGTGTTGCTAAAGTGGGGAGAGGCCAGCGTCTGATCTGGCCGCGCCCGGGCACGGCAAGCAGTGGGACGTACTCTGCTGCTGGGTTAGGGTGCATGCTTACAGCCAGTGCTGGCCTTGGCTGCACTACCAGCTGCATGGCATGAGGTGAGGCATGCCTAATGCAACCCCCAGGTGTTCATCTGTATCTGCTTTGGTGGCGACAGAGGCTCCTTATCTTGGCTGCTGCGGTGGCATGGCTGCTGCTGCAGAGGACATGTCATGCCGCTGTGGCAGAGCTGGGAGGTGACGACACTGTTGCTGGTGTAGGTTCTTGCGGTCAAGCTGGGCTGGAGTCCTCGGATTGCAATGACAACTCAGCAGAAAGCTCTGACGATCACTCGAGGTGAGCCATGAGTTTAACATTTGTATTTTTGGGGAACCCATAGTGTTGTGCACATAGTCGTGATCTAGCTTCTCCCATGCAGCTGCCAGGACAGGAGGCCAGATGATTGGCATCAGCATCGGGTGTCTTGCAGGCATGGTGCCGCTGCTTTGGTATGAACAGCGAGATCCAAGACAGCCAACACCTGCAGAAGCCACAGACAGCAAGGCTGCTGGAAATGCAGCCTGAGCTCACAACTCAGCACTGTATGGCACAGCATTGTTCAGAGACCTGATCAGATGAACAGCCCCGTTCTTCCTCTTCTCGTAAAACACAGCAGCAGTCATCATCCTGCTTGCATCCCCACATTTCATAATCAATGTCATAATCAGTGTCTGCTCAACCCTCACTGGTCCAGACAATGATGAAATGCACTAAATTGTTCAAACTCACTTGGTTCTGTCCTTGTGATTGATGGCATGTTTTTGATAATAGGCAGGCCACAGGTCTCCCCAGCGGCTCTTGCGAGCCAAGCGGTACCCAGCAGGCCCAAGCCAGTGCCGCCTGTCACCAGCTGCCACCACCTGCTGGAGCAGGGCTCCTTGAGAGGCAGGCGCACTGTCTGGGCCACAGGCAGTGCACACGTCCAGAAGGACATGCTTGCCTTTCTTGCGGGGCACCCTGACAATGCGTGACCAGGACTGGCTGGCTTTCACAGCAGCAGCAAAGGCTTCTGGGTGCTTCTTCCTGAAGTAGTCCTCGTCCCAGCGGTCATACCACTCGTCATCATCAGCTGCTCCTGGTTCAGGTTCCAGGTGGTTGGGAGCAGCAGCCTCATGCACTGTGTCTGCGCCAGCAGCCGCTGCCGACTCGAGGTCAACACCAGCAGCAACGTCATGCATTGTGCCTGCACCAGCATCTGCAGAGGGAACCTCTGACTGAGGATGCTGGGCATGTGGCAGCGCCTGGCTGGGCACCGCTGGGTCAGGGAGCTCCTCGCCATCCAGCATACCAGTCTGAGCCTGAGCTGCTGAATCATCGCCCAGCCGTGCAGGCCCAGATATGCTGCCAAGCCCAGCCTGCTGAAATCCACCACCAGCAGACGGCAGTTGAGAGCCAGGCGTGATGGGTGCCTGAGCTGCTGACACATCGTCATCATCAGTGTCAGCCCCACTGCCTGGAGCCATAGCCTCCAGCACAAGCTGCCGCGTGTCTTCATCAAGCTCATCCAGGTCCATGTACTGCAGAGCCTCTGCCATGGCAGCAGCCTCCTCTGCTGCCTCCTCGGCCCGAGTGTCCTCCCCTTCCTGGCTGCTTTTGAGATCTGCCGTGCCATCAGACTGGGCTGTTGCAGTCTCTGCAGAGACAGAGGGTTGTATACTAGGCTGGGTTGCTGACCTCAGAGCGCAGGACCTGGTTTGAGGAGGGCAGCTGCAACATGTGCTCTGACCGCTGCCACTGATAGCAGCCACGTCCCACCTCACTCGGCTGCGCATGTGGTCAGAGAGGCCTGCTCAGCATGCTTTGCTCGCAACTTCTGAGCCAATCAGCAGCGGCGGCTGGCAATGCTGCCGCCATTGGCACTGACATGCAGGTGGATCTCAGCCTCAAGCCACAGATGACAATGCTGTGCCTGGCGCTCCACACTTGGCTCGCACCTGGAGCTGGACTGCTGAGCGGCTGTGGGGCAATGGTGACAGTGCCACCGCCCGCACTGCAGGCCGCAGACTCTCGACCTCCAGTTGGGGCAGTGCATGCTGCAGTGTGCCTGCTGCAGCCATCTCAGCAGCTGCCGGGCCATGGCAATGCTGCTGCTGCCGGCACTTACATGCCACACACTGCCAGCTTCAAGCAAGGGCCATGCACGATGCTGTGTGCATGCAGCCCTCAATGCTTTGCCTTGCTTGCACCTGGTTCCAGGGACGAGTTCCTCAACAGCTGCTGAGCAATCTCAAGGACTGCAGCGCTGGAGCTGGTGGGCCGGGGTCGCCGACGAAGGACAACATATGAGAAGCGCTCATCCTGGTAGGGGCGCGCAGGGTGACCCCCTGGCAGGACCTTGCTGCTGCGCTGCAGGCGTGTGCGGGTAAAGCGCTGGGGAAAGTGGCACCAGCTGCGGGTGCCGTCCATGGGGCAGGTGCCGTCGTGGGGGCAAGGGGCTACCACGTAGGCACTGGCGGGTGTGGCAGCCTCCAGGCTGGTGGCACGTGCCTCAGAAGTTGCCTCTTTCTGGGCACGGCTCAGCAGCTGCAGCAAAGCAGAACAGGATGTCAGATGGTGCTCACGCCTTGGAGGCAGGGGGCTGCGACAGGGCCTGGGGGGCCAAGACAGCTGCTGGACTGTGGGTATGTCTCTTGAAGGTTGCCGTGTTCTAGGCACAATTCAGCAGCTGCAGCAATGCAAGTGGAGTGTCAGCCGGTGCTCATATCATAGGAGCTGCCTCCGTCTGGGCGGCTGCACCATAGGACAGGAGGGCGTCCGGTGGTGTTGCGCCTTCCACCAGCGACCATCATTCAGGATGAACTGCAGATGTTGCTGATGCCCTGCGTTGACACAGCGCATGCACTCACTCTGAGCTGGCTCAGCCCAAGCGAGGTGCCAGACACCACTCAAGACCTGCTGCTGCTGGTTGCTGCTCCAGATGTGGTGCTCAGGGTTGGCGCAGGTGCTGCTTGACACAGCAGCAGGCGCCTGCTTTGAGTGAAACTTTGAGGCTGCCTGGCCCACTGCTGCTGCTGCAACACCAAGCGCATGCGCACCTGAGCACGGGCCTGCCGGATGTTGGCTGATCCTGTGGGGGTGCCAGGCTCCACGAGGACAATCACATCACTGGAATGGGCCCACAACTGGTCCACGACGGTACGCCTTTCGGCCTCGGTGGGCAGCTCGCTCAGCACATAGGCAGCCACCACCAGTGGGTGCTGCTGGCGAGCTGCTGCCCTGGAGGCATTTGAGGCCCTCAGCATGAGCAGCTGGGGGGCGGATCTCAGCAACAAGGCCTTCTCAGGTATTGACTCACAGCCCTCGGTGTGATGAAGTGCATCAAAAGGCCCCAGTGGACAAATTCTCCTGAGAAATGATGGGAGGCCAGCACTCGACAATGTGCTCATGATGGGCCGCATGCAACACCACCACATAATGGATGCGCTGCAGCCTGAGGCCTGTCATCAGCAGACGCATGTGATCAGAGCAGGCTGCATCAAGATCACCTGCGGCTTGATCTGTTGGGGCCTGGCTGCAACTGGTTGTGCCACCTCACAGTGGGCATGGCGGCGCGAATGTCAGGGTCCCCAGATCCTGAGCTGTCAACTGATTGTGCCTGGCTAAGACTGGCGTGGATGGTGGAGCTCAACGAGGACATGGCATGGGAGGGCTCAATGGCTGACACTGCAGTTGGCAGGGTCTCCCAGACCTGCGGGATGAACAAGGAGATCCATTGAGGTGTGCATCTCCCTGTCTAAGGAGGGATAACTCACACATCAGGCGGTGTTCACTGCACTTCACTGCAAGTCTGCCATGCAGCAGCTTGACAGCTGCCACTGCAGCTGGCAAGATGCCCCAGACTTGCAAAAATGCAGCATGTACCCGACTGTAGGTGTATGCCTGGTTTCAGGCAGGCCAATGAGAATTCAGCGGTGCCAACGCTTGATCTTGTGGCCCCCACACCTCATGCCTGCAGGATCCTAGGAGAGACAGACCTCTCGAGCAGCCCAAATGGCTGTCCCCGGCCCAGACCCAAAGTCCAGCATTGTCTGGGGCTGGAAGTCTGGCAGCTGGAGGCGCAGCTCGTCAAAGATGCGGTGCAGGACAGAGTAGGCGCCCGGCATGCGCGCAGCGATGTAGGCTGCAGAGACGTGAGGCTGGTAGTCGGGGGGCAGGGCGCCAGGCTGTGGGCCTGCAGCATGCAGCACCCAATGTCAGTCGGTGTAGGCCAGCCACACCTGACAAGGCTGGCGGTGTGACAGGGTGACCTTGGGGGCAGGGCACCAGGAGAGTGCCTTGAACCTGTAGGCCCCATCAGCTTGTCAACGCTGTTTGTCAACCTAGACACAGCACGACACCAGAACGCTACAATGAGGGGCTGAGTGCAACACCATGCGACACTTGTCCTGGTCACACCAGCAGTGCCCCGGTGCACAAGCCGGGAAGGTGCAACCATCACCAGCAGTTGCCCTGCACCCTGCCTGATAGGGGCTACTGCAGGCGCTGCATCCCCGAAAGCCTTTGCCAGGCGCAGGCGACAGAGTTGACCTGAGGGCAGCAGGCGCCCCACATCATGCCTGGAAGCCCACCTGTGGGCACAGCATCCTAGATGCACAGCTGTCTCCTTGACCTGGCTGGGCTGCCACATAGCGCCCAGCAGTGCGGATGTAGGCCCGCACTGCTGAAGATCTTTGTGAGGGCAGAGCTCCCCTCAACAGCCTCATGCTGCGAGTGCAGGCCGGGCCCCTTTTCCAACCACACACAGCAGCGCACCTTTAGCCGCTGCGTCCCTGAAAGCTTCTGTGAGGGCAGAGCTGTCCTCCCCTTCCGGTTGGCCACTGTCCAGTACATCGTCAGCCTCGCTGTCCGTGTCAGACAGATCAGCAGCGGCTGCCCCTTTGCGTGTCCTGCCCCCTGCAGCCTTGGCACTGGCAGGGAGGTCCAGCATGCCTGTCTGCAGCAGCTGGCGTTTGGTCTGGCGCCACTGCTGTCTCTGCAGGCGCATGAGGTGAGCCTCAGGATGCAAGTCTCAAGGGTGGGCAGGAGATAGCAATTTGACGTAGATGGTGACGGTTATGAGACAGCGCAGAGCTCCGCAGCTTTGCATACACCTTGCCCAGAGTGTAAGATGTGGAGCAGCTGAGACTATAACGGCCAAGGCGTGGTGCTGACCTCATCGCCCCTTGCCCTGCTGCCCCTGACCCGTGCCGCAGGGGCTGGCATATCTGCATCCGTGCCAGGCAGGGCTCTGCTGCCACCCCTGGACCGGCTGCGGGACAGCTGGCGCAGCGTGCCCAGCAGCTGCTGGCTCTCAAGGCGCTGCTGCTTGCTGCTGGCTCTGGTGCCTGCCCGCATGGCGTCCTCCATGGCGGCGGCCAGCGCTGCAGGGATCTCCACCATGCTCAGCGTGCGCCGCCGCACCATGGCAGCAATCTCTGCTGGCACCTGCACCCAGGCAGCACCACCAACTCTTCTGTGCATCAGCTGTGGTGGCGTTGTAAGAGGCTTCATGCCAGCCTTGGGCCCCACCTGCTGACCTTGAACTACAGAGCCAGCCAGGACGACCAGCAGGTTGCATTTCATGACCAAAGCATGCTCTGGCCAAAGCAATTCGACTTCTGCGTTCTTGGACTCGAGCTCCCAAGCCAACATGAGCCTCCCACTCAACGTGGACGTGGTCAGCTGGTCTCTGGGATCCTTCTCTTCTCTTGCTAGCCTGGGCCTTTGGCTGACCTCTCATGTTCTCTCTGCCCAGGCCAGGCATGTGCAGCATGCCAAGCACCTGGACAACCTGTCAGGCAAGTGCACCAGGACAACATGACTCTCCTCACCGGTGCTGCAAGTCTTGGTCAGGCTGACACCCGGCACCCTCTGCAGAGGTCAAGGGAGACATTCTTTCCCAGCTCCCAGTGCTGGTGGTGGTGACTGGAACGGTCTATGCTGTCAACTCCATCAGAGGGAAGCACAGTGACGCGCCTGCGGCGATTGTCCACGTGAGGATTGCCTCTTGAACCTGGCAGGCCTGTGCCCCCCCTCTGGCTGCCCCAACTCATGGCCTGTGAGCTGGCCATAGTCAGCAGCTGTGCCCCTTCCAAATGAGCTATGGGAGCGGCGCCTGGAGCAGGAGCCACTGCAACTGAACTTGCATCGCAGACCAAGCATGTGGTGGCTTGGCCCTCACCCCCGTCTTTAGACCACAGACATGTCGCAGAGTAACACACGTGAGCCCCTGCAGACCAAAGAGGAGGCCCTGTACGCTGAGAAGGCTGGCCTGGATGAGTTGTGGCGGCGGCCTGGCTACTGGTACCGCCACACTGAGGAGACTGCCTCCAGTTGGCAGGAGGCAGCTTGGGGTGTCCAGGATTCCGCAGGGCGGGTTCGCCTGCCTGTCAGGGATGCCAGGACAGCTGACATCCTGAACTTCAGCATCCAGAGTGGGCATGTCCTCAGTGCCGTCCCCACACAGCACAGCAGCTCAAACCTGCTTGATCCAGCATGCTTGAGCATCACTGCGTTCCGTTGTCATGCCCTTGCACAGGTGCTGGCCTGGCATTGGTTACTAGTCTGGCAGACTGCACAACCTCTTACAGCGGCTCCTCACTCTGCCTTGGCTGCTTGGGGTTGGGCAAGGGCCTCTGCAGGGGACTTGCTTTGTGTGGTCTCGCCTGGTGAAGCCGCCGACAGCACCGCAAGCGGCAACAGCTGCTCAAAAGGTCCTCTGGCAGCCTGCTGCAGCAGTCTCCCTCTGCTGAGTCAGGCCTGCTGCTGCTGTGCACAGCACAGTCTCTTGCGACATTGTGCTTTGCATGCTGCAGATACATGCTCAGCTGGGTCCTGCCTGCTGCTGCTGCAGAAGACGTGTTCCACCCAGCAGAGAACAGCCTGTTGACTGCGGCCGCGGGGGTCCTGTCCGGTCATCGCCAGCTGGGGATCCGGGAGCGCGAAAGCATTCTTCCGACGGGGCATGGGCTGACCGCGGTGGGCGAGCTCAGCTGGGAGCCGCGAGGGAAGCACAATGGCGCTGAGGTGCGTGTGCTGCCGTGGGCCTGCATCCGAGCAGTGCAGTGCACCTGCATGCAATTGTCAGGCTTGCTTCAGCTGACATCAGGCCACCTCCTTGCACATGGAGCCAAGTTGCCTCTCATTTTCCATGAGAGGATTAATTCGGCCTGAGGGGGTGTGCTTTGACACTTTGCTGCAGCCTTCAGCAGGCTGCTCCTGGAGTGTCCTACCCCAAAGTGGACCTCTTGGCTTCGCTTACTAAGGCTGCAGTGCCTTTCGGGGCCGCCTGCATGTATCACCTCAGCGTATGGCTTCCTGGCCGTGCTTGCTGGGCCTGCTTGGCCTTTCCAAGTCGTCTTGGCGCCATGCCTGACAGCATGACTTGATGGCCCTGCAGCATGCAGTGACTGATGGCCACCATGCGCTCAAGTCACTGCAGACCCACAGAACTTGACACTGTGCTGCCGCCCAGTGCAGGTGGCTCTGCCAGTGCTCTGTGTGCCCTGCCTGAGATGTGGCTCCGTGGGTGGTCGTCAAGGGCGCGCAGCATCCACGCTGTTGGGTCCCCTCAACCCATCCCAACCTGACATGGAGGCACACTCCTACTGCCTGAACGGCAGACATGCTTGCTGTGCAGAACATGATTGTCCAGGGGGACAGAGTGCTCATGCTGCGGCGCCCCCGCAGCCGTGCCCCCTTCATACTGTCCAACAAGGACACACACACCGTCATCCAGGACCTCCAGAGACAGGCCACCAGTTACAAGGAGTGGGCTGTCCTCTGTGGGGCAGTGGGAGCGTGCATACTCACATACAAGACCGTGGCGGCGCTGCGCAGGTATCTGCGCCAGCGCAAGGCCAGGTGAGCGAGAGCTGCAGCCTCTGGCAGGGGCCATTGTGGGCGATGCATGGTGACTGCAAAGCTGCTTGAAATGCAAGGTGCAGGTGCAGGCTGAGCTGCAGCATCATCAGAGCTAGATTGCTGTGCCACCTGCCCATGCGGAGCTGACAACATGACTTGGCCTGCAGTGCTGCTGCTCAAGTGATAGTTGTGTTGCCCTGCAGGTTGGAAGTACAGCAGGAGCAGCTGAGGCGGCTGGCAGCAGCAGAGGAAGCTGCTGACGGCCAGGGAGCAGGGGAGCCGCAGCCAGATGATGACCGCGAGCACACCTGTGCAGTCTGCATGGAACGCCAGCCCAACACAGTATTCCCAGCTTGTGGGCACATGTGTGTGTGTGTGCGCTGCGCAATAGGCTTGAGCTCCTGTCCTATCTGCCGGCGAAAGTCTAGTGCCATTCGCATCTTCAGAACGTAAGATCTCCTCTTGACTTCATCATGTCAAATTTCGAGCTTGTGCGTGCTCAGTATCACCGAAGCAGCACATGTGCGTCTGTCATTGCATCAATGTGCCTGTCCCCTGTGTCTGCCCCAGCCAGCTGTGTGAGAGTGATTGTCATGTCCGTTGTCTGGCCTGGACATGTAGATATATTGTGTAGCCTCACCCAGCGTCATCAGGAGCTCCTGTAAGCCTGAAGCCAATCTTGTCCCGCTTCTTACCGGTCCCCATGCACCTGCATGTAACAAGGGCCCTGATGAGCAGGGCTGGCGCTCCAGATTGGTGAGGCGCCATAGCAGCTGTACCAGCCACGCACCTTTCAGCCCAGAGCAGACAATAACAACCTGTGCTGCACTCAGGCCTGGCTGCCTTTCAATCACCCACAGCTATCTCTGGGAGTCGGGCTGCGGAGGCTCGTCCCACTCACAGAGCCGCCAGAGCTGGCAACTGCAGGCCATGCAGCTCCACTTCAGCTTGGCTGGTCTTGAGAAAGTTTGCAGCTACATGGCTCACCTCTCACAAAACCATCTGCCACTGCCGCGACAGGCTGCGCACCAGGCGGGCCAGACACCTTTGGGCAGCACAGCCTGGTCTATACAGTTTGTCCTACCTGCACAGGCAGTGCAGATGACACCAAGCATGCAACTGGTTCTGAGAGCAGACTCACAGGCCCTCACCCAGACCCTGGCATTGCCCGCATTGGCTCTGGCCTGAGCCTGCGCAAATTTTGCAGGGATTTCGGACGCTTGTTGCTGGTTTCACTCTGGGAATGCCCTGCTGAGTGTGCACCCAGGTCTGTTTGTCAGAAGGCTCAAGGATGCTTGTCACACGGAGCCTGCTTTGAGACCCAGCCTGGCGACAAGGTGCGGGCCTGGGAAGGCAGCAAGGGATTTGCATGGTGCCTGGACCCTTCTGTGGGCAAAGGTGCAGCTGGTGAAAGAAGTCAATGATTGGTAATCATTGTATGTTGGTTTACAGGAGTTGAGTTCAGCTGGGACTACCATGAAGAATAATTGGGTTTCAGGTGGGGCTAAGTCGATCTGGTGAATTTTCTTCATGAAGCTGATAGGTGGTACATGAACATTCAGTAGCACGAAATTGCTGTCCCATCACAACTTGGCTTTCAGTCCCCTGAAGAGCGTTGCAGCTCCCATCGAATGGGGTAACAACTAGATGGAAGTCTCATGCAAAGGGTGAATCAGCATGGTCAGTGCCTTGCATCCACCACAGGTCCTTGCACTCAATGACGAGCATCTGGTTCCCGCGCAGCTTTTCGCTGATGGCAGCGCTGACAGAGGAGCCAAAGAGTTGCAGGTGCTGCAGATCTTTCAGCTTGTGCAGCAACTCAACGCCTGCATCTGTCACCTGCAATTATAACCATATCAGCCGTGAGCTGGGGCCCCCACAACAAGACAGCAAGGAGGTGCTTGCAGGCCTCCTCCAGAGATGACTGCAGCACAGTCGCAAGCTGCCGCACTTGGCCTGATCTCAAGTGTGGTGGCAACTTGACACCAGATAGCTGTGCCAGGCTGCCCCTTGGAGCAGTGCTCACCTTGATGCAGTGCTCCAGGTTCAGGCTGCGCAGGCGGGGCAAGTAGCGCACCACAGCCCTCAGCGTCAGATTTGTGATGCGCTCGCAGTCGCGCACATCCAGCGCCGTCAGGTGCGGCGTGTGGGCCAGCAACTCACACAAGCCCCTGCAGCAGCATGGAAACAGTGCAGTCAACGATAGCCTGCTGTCCACCTGTGGCATTTCACACTTGATGCACATACAGCGGATTGCATTGCACAGGCAACCTTAAGAGCAGATTGGAGGAGAGGCTTCACAAGTGCTTCAGCAGGGGCTCTGTCCTGGGTGCACACCTGTCTGTCAGGTTGTAACAGGAGCTGAGCTGCAAGCCCTCCAGGTGGTGCAGCTGCTGCAAGGGCCGGATGCCGACATCTGTGATGTGGGAGTGGACAGCCGCCAGGCTGAGCCGTCGCAGCAGAGGGAGTCCCCGAGCGATGGCTGCCAGCCCAACATTGGTGATGCTGTTGCACCCGTTGATGTCTAGCTCCAGTAATTGGGGCAGGCCTGCTGCCAGGTAGCTCAGGCCTGCAAGGCACCCGCGGTCCAGGTCAACATGCTGGAGGCGGCGGCTTGCGTACGTACACTTCAGACCAGAGAGCATGAGTGTGTGCAGCACGACTGTACATCTGTGCTCCCCAGCCTTGACGCCCAAACACCCACAGGGCTCAGGTGCAGCAGCACTCCCACCAGCTCACTGCATGGAGACATCTGGCTGCGCACACCTATGTTGGTCAGCTGCTCGCAGGCGGACAGCTCCAGCACCTGCAGCCCCGGCAGCCTGGCCAGCGCAGCGCATCCCCTGTCGCCCACCCAGCACTCGCTCAGCCGCAGCACGCACAGCCGCTGCAGCCGCGCCAGCCTCAAGATGCCCACGTCTGTGATGGCAAACTGGGGGGCCCCCTCCTCTCGCAGCAGCTGCGCGGGGCGCTTGAGATTCAGCTCAGATAGGTTGGTCATGTGGGCCACAATGGCGCCCACGCCAGTGTCAGTGACTGTAGCCTGCCCCTCCAGGTTGAGGGTCTCAAGCTCTGGCAGGCTCGAGGCCAGCAGGGCTGCCCCCTCGTCTGTGACGGGCTGCGGGTCTATCAAGCCATCCGTGGGGCAGCGTGCCAGGTTGAGATGCCGCAGCCTGCAGGCAACAACGCGCTGATGACTCCTGAGGAGACCGATGACGAACTCGTTGACAGTTTGTTTTCACTGAGGTTTGTTTTCACTGACAGAGAGCAACTTGATGGGAGGATTCTTGCATCAGATAGCCCATGCCAGGGAGCAGTAAACATGTTTGGCGATGGTGCAGTGGGCCATTCAGATGCAGCAGGTGAGCCAAAAGAGTTGTCAGCGCCTGTAGAGCACACAGCACTGCAGTAGCTCAGGCACAGCAGCTGGCAAGGGTAGCCCCACTGACCTGCGCAGCTTGACAATCTCCGCACACAGCGCATCAGCCAGGTGGCTGCTGTACCGCAGGTCCAGGGTGGTCAGCCTCTTCAGGCAGCCCAGCCCCACAAAGGGATCCTCCCTGCTCTCCTTCAGGCCCTGCAGAACAGGGACACAACTGCTGGCCCGCCCGGCCATGCATCCCACACCACACAGCGGGAAGGTGCTGACGCGCAAGAGGTGGTTGCAACATAACCGAACTTTTACGAAGCTGCGATGGCTGCCAACCTGCGCGTGCTCAGGTGGCATGCCCACCTGGACCTGCAACACCTCCAGCTGCGTAAGGGGCCGCAGCTCCCGCATCAGGTCCCCAGGGCAGGTCTGGGTGCAGTCCTGCAGGCGCAGCTGGCACAGATGCAGCAGGTCGCGGAGGCCTGACCAGGCGCCCAGATTGCAGCCCTGCAGCTCCAGGGAGCGAACTCGCGGGCAGCCAGCCAGCTGCTCCAGGCAGAGCACCGTGCAGGGGCTCTCGCGTGTGGCAGCGGAGGCGTCCACCACCAACTTTTCCAGGTTGGGCAGGTGCCTGAGGGGCTCCCAGAAGCAGAACTCTGCCTGCCCTGCAGGATCAAGGAGACAGGGCTGGACAAGGGGAGGGCGTGACAGGATGGCAGGCCTCGACTAATATCTGTGTAACGTGCGGATGACGTGGACCAAGTGTGCATCCCAAGGAGCAAGCTGGCTGGAGAGGCCTGGGGCAAAGGCTGCCTGGCGTCTAGCATGAATGCTGGGCTGGATCGGGTTGCGACAATGAGTCAACAGCTGCGACTGATGCCTGAAGTGACTGTGTGGGGCAGGCAGGGCACTTGCTGAACTGCTCATGCTGAAGGGAGCAACTGCACACCATTTGAAGGAACAGCTGCAGGGACCACCTTAAACTGGCATCCTCTGTAAAAGGCCCTGGTGTGCCCTAAAGGCCAAGGTGCACAAGGGGCGCCGCAGCTGGTTCCATATCAGGGGTTCAACCTGCTGTGCTCACCTTCTGGGACCACAAGAGTCAGCTGCCGCAGCGCGGGAAACGACGCTGGCACAGCCTGCAGGTCCCTGCTGCTGCATTTGAGATGCCGCAGGAGGTGCCTGGTCTTGCCGTACCAGCTGCGGCATGTCTGGCGGGCCGCTGCAGTGGCCTTGCACGGCAGAAGGTCCAGCACCTGCTCAAAGACATCGTCCAACACAGATTCCCATTCCAACTGATCAGCCCTGCGCGCCTTCATCTGGGCCAATTCGAGTCTGTGCTGGTCTGGATCCGGGCCTGCATGTGGCACAGTGCAGGAGGTACAGGAAGGTGGCAACAGGGGCTGTGGGAAGTTAGGCAAGAGCTCTTGACAGGAGGAGCGGATCCCATGCAACTGTTGGCCGGGCCATCTCACCTGGGGTCGGGCTTTCGCAGGCAGAAAGGGCAACGTCAGCTATGAGCTGGCGTATGATGCTGTATGCTGGCCTGTAGGCTTTCTGGGGCGGACGCTATTGTGTGCCATGCTGACACCCGGGATGGGGGCGCACCGCGGTACCATCCAAATCAAATGCTAGTGCCCTTTCACATTTCCATATACTTCGACTTGACCAGGTTCTGATCAGGGCTCCCCAAGCAGCCATGCTGCATGCCAAAAGCTGCCAGAGGCAGTGCTGTGGCAGGCGCCTGCCATTACATTTGTTGCACCAGAGGGTGCCATGTCAGCATGGACAGGGCCACCGCAGGCAGATCATGAGCACAGTGCGATGTGCTGGCACCTCAGAGGCTGCAGCAGGCCTGCGTGAGTTTGTTTCTGCCATGCTTGACGGCATGCCATGCTGGCAGGGCTGCCAGCCGTCTGCTTGCGGCTGCAGGCACTGACAGCAGCACACCTCCACAGGAGCTGGCACAGGATCCTGAGCTCGACGCTTTCTATGACAGGCAGGCTCAGCTGGAGCGGCCAGCTGCCGTGACAGTTGCTGCCACCATTCTGCACACAGCCAGGTGGCTACCCCTGAAATCCTGCAGTACTGCTGTATGCTGCAATCGCACAGGCTGCCACCATTGTGCAGACGGCGCGGCGACTGCCTCATGCAGCAATGCTGATCTGATGTTCTGCCTGACCATCGGGGTTGACCTACAAACGTCTGCTGCAGGACAGGGGTGCTGTCGACGCTGTCTGCTGCCAGTCAGCATCAGCAGTTCCCTGTGGGCTCTGTCATTCAGTACGCACCTGATGAGCAGCACAGGCCCCTTTTTGCAACCAGTCGACTGTCGGGCCACACGCGCAACATGCAGGCAGACAGCAGGAGCAGCTTCACAGTGCTCCGCCCGGGTTGGCAGGTGGGGAGGGGGGCGGCAGGGACCTGGAGTCTGAAGCTCTAGCCTGCATGTGCTGTGGCTCAGACATTGTGCACCAAGCTTGGGGTACTGTAGGCTGGTGGGCATGCACATGTGCATCAGACGTTTGCCTGAGCCAGCCAAACTTCAAGGGAGGCACCTGCTGCTCTGGAGGGTTGCCATCAAGGATGCACACCAGCAGAGCCAAGAAGTCATTGCATGTGCAGGGAATGGATGACGCCCGAATCACTCTGATTGGCCATGTGCACCAAGTCCCTGAGGACCAGCACAAGGCCGCCACAGCAGAGTTCCTGAAGGCCAACCCACAATCCTTCTGGGTGTGCTCAGCACCTCCTGGCAACAGCAGCAGCAACTGTCATCATGGCCTGCTAAGTCTGCCTGTGCCTTCCGCATTGCAGGTGGAGTTTGGTGACTTCGTGACCTTTCGCATGGACAAGGTGCTGGCGGTTCAGTATAACGGTGGCTTTGGGCGCGCCCCCAAGGTGCGTGGCCCTTCAGCCATGTTGGCATCCCACTCTGCCAAGAGCGGCAGAAGTCTTTCCCTCTGCCCATCTCCTTGCAGTATGCTGCACACTGCTGGACTTGAGGCAGATGTTTTTGGCAGTCTGCACTTGGCACCCACGCTGCTCGCTGCCTTCACCCTATCAAAGCTGGTGCCTCATATTGATGTGTCCCCGCTGGCCATGTTCAATGGGCTCTTCATTGCTGCACCAAAGACAGACAGCACTGACACTGTTTGTCACCCGCCCCATGCAGATCACTGCACAGCAGCTGGCAGAGACTCAGCCTGACCCAATACCTGCGATTGCGCCAAGCATCATCACACACATGAATGATGACCATGCAGACTCTAGCAGGGCAGTTGTGGTGAGCTCTTCAGCTGAGCTAGCAGTCAGACTCTGCAGCATATTGTTGATTGATACTATATCACCTGTGCTGCCGCCCAGTGCCGGCTCAGCCAGCACAGCTGTGCCTGCCTGCTCTGGCGTGCAAAGCCCGGTCAAGCAATGCCCGATGCCCAAAAGCTGTCAGCTTTGCTGCAGGAGAACATTGGGGGTTTAAAGGTTGAGACGGCTCAAATCACCAGGTTGGACAGTCTGGGCATGGACCTTGTTTGCAGACGAAAAGGTCAACAGATAGCTGTCAGAGTGAACTACCTCAGGTGCAGTCAGGAAGCGTCATGAATTCCAGTCATTGAACAGAGTATGCATCATATAAGCAATTCTGGTTTGTGAGCTGCACTCAGACGACTGTGTTCTGCTTTGCAGGCCTTGCACTAACAGGCTGGAGCTTCGCAATGCCATTATTGAGCTGACCAAGTCTGTAAAAGTATCATGAAGGGGATGGGTGGCAGTTTGCTGGAGGCCAGCTGTTCAATCAATAGCGGCCGCCAGGCCCTCCCACTGTTTCTGGAATAAACATGAGTCGTTTCCACCTGCAACCAGAGCCATGCTGATCATATGCGTGTCTCAGTGGCAGGCAGGCAGCAATGTCCATGACAAGGCTATGAGTGGCGGCCCATACCTTGCATACAGCATGACGCTGGCAAACAGCAACACAGCAATTACTCCACTGATACATGTCACCCAGACAAATGCAGAATGGCTTTCCTCCTGCACAGCAGAAGAGGGGTTTTCACATCTGCCAGCGAGGTGCAATCACGGTCTTGTTGAGGCTGTCTTTGCGAGCAGCTTGCCCACCATGGTATTCTTCAAATTCATTCCATAAACGCCCCCAATCATAGAAATAAATGCAAAGCTGCCAGCTACAGCTGTGACCACAAGGTCCAGGGCCACCAGCTCATTACGCCTGCACAGGAATCAGGCTTGTCAGCATGCGTGGCATGAAATGAATGAAGATCTTCATGCATGGCGCAAGGACTGACCGATGGTCCAGCTCAATCTCAATGGTGCTCTCAGAGTCATCGATGCGCTCATCCAGGACCTTCAGCCTACTCAGCAGGAAGTCTATCTGCATGAAGTATGCCTCCAAGAGGTTCTCGCAAGCGCTGATGTCGTGGGGGTCAATGAAGCCAAGGCCCTCTGCAGAGCAGATATGTGAAATCAGCACCAAAGGTTCCTGTTGGAAGCAGCTGACAAGCCAGCACCCCAACCAAGCCAACCAGCCAACACAGACTGCTGGTATGCAAGCATTAGGCATATGCTACACAGGTTGGCAGCTGCAGTCTGTCTTCATCAGTCATCTAAGAGGCACCCTGTGCCCCGCCCCATGCTTGTTGGAAGTTGCAGGCTGGCTGCGGCGGTGGTTCTGCACCTGGTGCCTTCATGCGGTCCAGCGTGCTCAGCAGCTGTGTGATCTTGTCCACACGCTGATGCCACTTGTTGGGCTTGCCGCCACCATGTGCGCCACCATGCTTCTGCAGGCAGGGGCGCCGGGAGCCTCACAGCTCGGGTGCCATGCAGCCATTGCCTCTCATGGGGCCCCATGCGGCTGGGGCAGCTGCCATGCAGGCAGTGCAGAGGAGCCAGCACACACTATACAAGGGCACCTTTGCAAGGGGAACACCAGCAGGCAGGGCTTGACGCTTTGTAACAGTTGCTGGGCAGAGCCCGCAGAGTGAATGCCAGTCTGTGCTGGTGCAGACGTAGAAGAGCAGGATAGCTGCACAGGCCAGGCAGCGCATCAGGAGCCAAGGCAGCTGTCCAGAAACGAAAACGGACAAGTGGAATCAACAAGAGCTGGTGCAGCAACCCAGATCCATGGGAAGCACCACAGGAGTGCTGCACAAAGGGCTGCGGCAGATGCTGCCTCGTGCCTTTTTGGACTGTGAAGGGAACTCTGTTGGGGGGGCGGTCGGAGCCTGCTGCAGGGCACTCTGCCTGCCAGGTGGGTCTGACAGGGGTGCCACCACTGGGGGTGGCGGTGCAGAGGTGGAAGACTTCAGCTGAGCGCCATCCTCCAACGACTGGCGTCCTGCAGGCGCACAGCAAAGCATGCCTCAGCGTCTGCCAGGCGTGCAGCTGGAGGTGCAAGGCGACACCTTGACAGAGCTCTGAGCGGCAGCAGGCCGCGGACAGCATGACAGTAGCAGGCAGAGGTGGCTCAGGTGGCGGCTGACAAGCCTGTTTTGTGCACGCCTCAGCAGGCAGCCAGCAGGTCTGGCCCACGCCAGAGGTGCCTGGCGTGCCTCTGGGCCATTCCAGGCAGCACGTGCCTGACTGCGCCTCAGCAGCTCGTTGCCGCGGCTGCACGGCCGTGTCCCACTGCCGTGCAATGTCCTCTGCAGCTTCGCTCAGCGTCTCAGATTTGGCATCCTCCTGGCTGCCCTGGCCTTCCGAGGGCAGGCTGCCCTGGCCCTCTGGGGTGCCCCGCCCAGGCACTCCTGGCTGCGCTGGCTGCTGCTGGTCAACGCGCATGAAGGGTGTGTCAAGGACGTCAATTCCTGCAGCCGGGTGGTGCCACAAGGCCATCAACACTGCGGCAGCACATCCACATGCATGAAGGGCGTGTCAGGGGCCTCCACCCCTGCAGTCAGGTCTGTGCAGGGGGGCTGGCACCTGCAGCTGCATCTTGACGTGCAGCAAGGGCATCTCAAGGGCGCCAAATCCCAGCAGCCGCAGCAATCTTGCGGTGTTGAGCATGACGACAACAAGACATCCACTTGTGAAGCACCTCCAAGCCCTGCAACATCAATTGTGGATGGCGCTTGCTGGGACGACATCCTGCCAGCCACAATCAGCCAGCTCAGCTGCCAGACGCCACAGGCAAAGCAGCATCTTAAGCTGTGCACCAGCCTTGTAGGCCACCAAGCGACCTGGGACCTCAGGACGGCATGGCATGCAAGAAGTCCGTCCGGTGGGAGTGCTCGATGCAGCAGCGGTGGCCAGGTGTGTAGGACATGCCTGCAGACTCGTGCATGTTGGCACTTGAGGGCTCTGCATCCGTCTCCTCCTCCAGGCTGGCCTCCTCGTCCTCCTGAGACAAACAGTCCTCGCTGTCCTCCCCAAACACCGCACCGTCCACAGCAGAGGACTTCCTGGCCTCTCTGCGGGCGCGCCGTGCCAGGTACATGTCCTGCAGGTTGGCCAGCTGGTCAAGGCTGACGGCAGGGCAGGGCAGGCCAGGGCCAGCACGCTGGCCACTGTCACACGTCCTCAGGGTACCAAGCAGCCACGTCATTGGGCAGCAAAACTGCCGGAGCAGCACCTGCTGGTCCTGATCGGCTGCCCCATGGCCGGCATGTTTGCCACCACAGTTTTTGACAGCCCTGTGCAGCACTGCAGCAGGTGCTGCAGCACAAGGCTTGCTGCCCGCAGACATGCTGCGACGGCAAGTTCGCCTGTCTCAGGCCACTACGGAGCAATCAAGCAGCGGGCCCTGCACAACGCCTGCAGCACCCTGTGCCTGCTGACCCGAGACCTGGGCACCTGCCCATGCACTTGCCTGCATGTCCTGGTCATCATCCAGAATACCCTCGAGCTCCTGCAGGCAGCCAGTGACAGTGATCATCAGAACGTCAGCTGAACACCTGTTACAGGTATGCTGGGGTGCCTGGTTCATGCAGAGAGGCCTGATTAGGGCCCTGAGCACTGGTGAGCACTTGCAACACATTTTGCAGGGGGAAAGACAAGACGCCGTGCATACGCACCGCCTTGATCTTCCCTATCCGCGTCATCAGCTTGTTCAGCGCTGTCTTGCAATTTCTGACTTCATCCAGGTTTTTCCTGGAGATCTGCAACACTAAGGAGCTCGCTGCCAGCAAGGTAAGCAGTCAATGCAGCTCAGTTTGCCGCATGATCTGATACAATATCACAGTCGGCAGCATCACCCAGAATTCCAGAGGAAGATGTGCACCTTGTTCCCTTCCGGCTGGTTGCTGCTGCAGACTGCGCACACCACCTGTGACAGCGAGCACACCTCCCCCAATGCGCACTATTCTCGTCAACTTTGAGGGTAAGGATGATGTATTGGCACACCATCTCAACGGCAGGCACCAGATCTGGCTGCTGCTGCCTGCACAGCGCACCAGGGCACACGCCGGTGCACACCTTGTTCAGCAGCCGCTTGAGGGCAGGAGTGATGCACTTCTCCAGTTCCACTGCCTCCGTTTCCAAGGACTTTGCCACAGCCGCCAGCACAGTCTCGAGAGCGCGCAACTCATAGGGCAGCCGGGAGTCGATGTAAGATGACATGCTGCTCCTGCAAAGCGGCTCGGCCAGATCCAGTGCCAGCAGGCAGCACCTTTACTGCCACAGTGCTTGAGAGCGCCACATGCAGAGCAGAGAGCTGGCCGTTGCGTGGGCAGCATGCATCTTCCTGTGCATGGCATCAGTGCATGCATGAGTCACAGCATGTGGATCTGGTGCAGACGTGTGCAGGGGAAGTGCATTGCTATCAGTATCCTGTGCCGGCCCAGCTTGGCAGAGTAGGAGGTGGCCTTCTTCTGCCAGTGGCAGACGGCGGCAAGTAGGCAAGGGGGAGCTGGCCGCTCCTGCTGGGAGCAGACAGCAGCACTCAGCACCTGCTGAGCCGGGAGCGTTTGTCGTGAGGCTGCCCTACTGTCAGGCGCGCCACCAGGTCCTTCACGAACGGATTGTCCTCAGCCGGGAAGGTGGCGCAGTGCAGGGGCCGCCCAGGCTGGGGCACGCTCAGTACAAACACCTGCAGGGCAGCATGGGCCCGTGCTGCAATGCTTGCTACACAGCTGCAAGCTCAGTACAGCAGCTGGGAAGCGGCACTGAACAAGGTCGTGAGCTAGCTGATCAGCATCCTGTCGCTCGATCCAGCATCTGAGCACACCTGGTCAGCTGCGATGATCATCCTGATGCTCTCAAAGTTGACTACCATAGCCCGCTCCCTGATGAAGAGCGCAGTGGGGTACGGAGTGGGAATGAGTGGGTCCACAATGCGCAAGTCTCTGCACAAAACAGACAGGAGGCCAGGTGTCGCGCCTTTGTTTGATAGATCTGCTTGTGATGCTGCTTGCCTGTAATAGATACCAAGCCTGGAGATGAATTCATGCTTGTCCACCTGCACAGTGAGCTCGGTTTGGATGGAATACCAGACGCCTGTGCTGGAGCATTAGAAACTGCTGGAGATGTGGGCGCACCAGGACAAATTTAAGACGTCCCCTCTCGTTGATGCGCAGCCACTCCCTGGGCTGGTTTGGATTGACAGTGGGTATGGCCAAAAGGGACTCATGACTGTTGTCAGAGGCTGCTGCATTCCTTTCGAAGTCTGGCAGTGTGGGCAGCCTGGCATAGCTTCCTCGCACTGAGGACATGGCTGCAGCAGATAATGATCACGATATCATATTGGGAGCCATCTGCAAACTCCGAAAGCCTGGCTGCTGTGCCAAGAAAGAAAACGTGTTACTGACAGGCTGAATGTCTTGGTGTTAAGCCATTTAGATTGAATGCGGTCTGCAGGTGATGGGGCCCCAGCATCACCCCACCCATGCAGCCACAAATGTTGAAACGTACACATGGAGGGCTTCAACCCAGCCAGATGCGCTCAAACATCTCAAAAGTCAACAACACATCACGCTGTGCAGAGGACACAGTGGGCATCAGCGTTCTGGCAGCCGCGCCTGATTTCTTCGCATCTGGCTGTGCTGCACTGCTGGCTGACAGCACAGCAGACTGCATCAGCGGCAGGCCTGGCACCTGCACACCGGCTGCATCTTCTGCCGGCTGCTCCACTGGCGCTGTGTCCATAGAGGTTGAACCACTGGCTGGCTCAGCAGCAGCAGCATCGCCCAGTGTGTCGGGTGGCTGCTGCTGCTGCTGGCTGGGCACTGACGGCACACGAGTGGGAGATCGGGTGGACACTTGTGTCTGCAGGGCGGGTGTGGCGGCATCTGGCAGCGTGCCGGCTGCACCTGCACGGCTGCTTCGCAGCCCTGCTGCTATGGATGGGGCCGCATCGCTGGCGCCAGGCAGCCTGCGCTGAGCCCCCTCACTCTCAAACAGCTGCCGGGCCAGCTGCTCTGCGGCTGCCACCTCTGCCCGGCCAAAGCCATGAGAGCTCATGAGGTCCTGCAGGGGATGCAGGTCGACGTCAAACAAGGGCCCATACCACAGTTTGGCACTCCACTCCACATTGGTGTGTGATCAGTATCTCTAGCTGCTGCAGGGGGACACTTCCCGCTGCCTCCCGCTGCCTGCAGCCTCCTCAAGCCTGTCCCCTTCCAGAACAACCACACCACACCACTCACATCCAGCTAATGCAGCATGCCCCCCCCCCTTCCCCTCACACATCTAGGCCGCTTACCTTCAGCTGCTGCAGTGACATGCCCTCCGTCTCCTGTGCCTGGGCAGCCTCATCAAACATGTCCCGCAGGGGCCCGGCGCCGCCGCCCTCCAGGGCAATCAGGCGGCGCATGTTGCGCTCCCAGGCGACGTGCCAGGGTGCGCGACCAGACCAGGCCTGCGCCCCAGCAGGCTCTTTGGTGCCGGGCATGTCCTGTGGCCAGGCTGTGCCCAGCTGCAGGCAGCAGAGGCAACAGTGAGCAGAGGCTTCCCATGTGTCAAGGTGCCCTGCAGGCCTGCAGTGGATGCATAGATGCAGGTATCTGCCTTGCTGGCTGGCTGGCACCCTCTGCAGACTGTGCACTGCCAGCGGTGGCAGGCTGCACCAAGGCTACCCAGACAGATGGGACCCCCTCGCAGCACTGCAGCCCATGCAGCAAAGGCCATCAGCTCCGCTGTGCACTGGTGACAGCCGCGTGATTCATATGCGGTGCAGCTGGTGCACCAGAAACCATCAGAGTCAACAGTCGTGGCCGACAGGTCGTCCAGCAGGTGCAGCCTGATGCAGCAGTACTCACAATGGATGCAGAGGAGGCTGCAGCAGCTGACAGGGCTGCCTGCACAGCTGTGAGCGAGCTGCCTCCCACTTCGCCATGGTGCTGCCCCCAGAAGGAGTGCATCTGCCTGAGGCGGATGTTCTCCATGCGTGCTCCCCACCGCGTCAGGATGTCACCCTTCTCACCTGCAGGGCGGCACTGGACTTGATGGTGCCTTCTCAGCATATGCCCAGCTGGTTGCCGGCAGACCTCTCCTCACCCAGCTGCTCATGGGGTCGTCAGCCCTGCCAAAATGCTGCTTACCTGCTCGGCTGCTCAAGAAGTTGTCAGTCCTTGCAACATGCTCCTCTGCTGCCCAGTGGGTTGTCAGTCCTGCCGGCATGCTGCTCACCTGGGGACATGGCGTTGAACTTCTCGGGATCTGACAGCCCCAGGAGCTCATACGCGTCCAGTGGTCCAATGAAGTCAAACTCCAGTATGGGGGTGAAGGAGCTGGTCGTCAGCACAGCCCACATGGTGTTGTTCTCAGGAATGAGCTTCACCTTGCCGGCGATGCGGATGTTGAGCCAGTTGTGCATGTCAGGCGTCTGCAGCAGGGTTGGGACATGGCACAAGTGAGGCGTGCCACTGGGCCTCTGGGCCTCAGCCTGTCTGGCAGCAGGCTGGATGCGCAGGCTGGCTCAGTGCTCACGGGGCCACAAGCTTAGCTTCATATGGTTTGCTGCAGCCTGCACCCCGCTCCCTCAAGCACGTCCCCTATTGCTGTGCAGATGCCAGCCTTCTCAATCAGATGAAGCGTGTCAAAGTTTGAACAGAAGAGATCTCGGGGGGGGCGGGGNNNNGAGTATGTGGCTGCAGCGTTACAAAGGGGGGGAAGGGCGGGGGGTGGGCAGTCAAGGCAGCAGTGTGAGGGGCAGCGGGTGGGCATGCCCCTCGAGGTGCAGCAGCTGAGCATGTGACTGCAGCGTTACAAGGTAGCAGACGGCGCGGACCCTGCGGTGGACACCCTCTCACGCGAGGCTCTTTTGCGGGCTCGAGCAGCTCACCTTCATTGCCATGTCCACCAGACGACGAGCCACCTCAGCGTGCTCAGGGTAGCTCACGTCCAGCTGATAGTGGCAGCTGCACCGCTTGGGGTTGAAGCACGCCCGCAAGCCCAGCAGGGCCATGGTCTGGCTCTGCTCAAGCCCCTGCAGGCTGAGGCAATGATGCTGGGTACGCAGCTGGACAGAGCCTGTAACAGGCAGCAGGAAGCGGCAAGGCAAATCAGGACAAAGCTGGCCCGGCCGCTGCTAGGAGCAAGGCTGATGTGCAGCAGACAGCCCAGGCTGACTGAGCACACATGCGGGCACATGACGGCAGGGCTCTGGCACAGATGGAGGGCTTGTGTGCCACAGAGGTACCTGCTTCGCCCAGCATTGCGCACCTTGAGGGCGTAGAGGACCATCCAGAGGTTGTCCTTGTCCACCAGGCGGGGGTACAGGCACATCACAGCCTCCACACGGTCTGCGCTGTTGCACAGGCAGCCCAGCACGCTGCGCACCTGCAGATTGTGCCAGGCGGGCGTCACCAGCAGCTGGAGTCCAGCCTCGACCTTAGCTCCCTGCTGCAGCTCCCTGGGCTGAGAACACCAACAAGCTTGGTGGCTGGGCAGCCAGAGGCCCTTGCCACCAATTGTTACTCAGTTGCATGACATGCAGTGACACTTAGAGAAGTCGTCCTGCCTTCCCGCAGCACGGATCCAGCTGCAGCATGCAAGCCCTGGGCCCGCAAGCATGATCTCGGTCAGGGGACGGGTGCAGCGTGGCTGCGGTGCCATTGAGGCCGGCCGCCCAGCACCTGCTGCCCCTCCTTCAGCAACTCACAGATGGACCTGACAGGCACCAGCCATGGCAGGCATGCTGCACCTGAGCTGCAGTGACGCTCGGGGCATCAGGCAGGTGCCAGGCAGGGACCAGACAGAGCCATGGCAGCTGCAGTGCACCTGGGCCGCAGTGACAGCCAGGTCGGGCGACAGGATGCGCAGGCCCATCATCTGCTCCACCCGGGCTGCCAGGTTGTCCACAGCTGCCTCACTGCTGCCCTGCTGGCCCTCCCCATCCCCAGCAGCAGGCAGCCTGAGGCCGCAGCTGCGCAGGAGGGCCGCAGCCAGATCCTCATCTGAGACTGGCTGTGTGCCACGTGGAAGGGTGATGCTGGAAACGAAGTCAAAGGTCAGCGTCCCCCTGCAGCAGGGATCAGCCTGTTCAGGCTTGCAGAGGTGTCTGTGCAGGTGAGGAGCAGGAGCTCTTACGGTGCAGTGTTCTGGGGCCGGTTGATGCTGGAGACATGGCTGTTGGCCGCGGTGCCGCTGCAGCAGCAATCAGCAGCAAGCAGCAGTCAGCTTTGTGCCAGGCATAGGGAGGTTCACGGCAGCCAGCGCAGTCAGCTGCAGATGCAGCGCATCTGGACCGATATGCTGAGGCTCAAAATCCAGTGAACCTGATGCAGCCCACAGCATCTAGCGGCTGCACGGTCCTGTGCACTCAGCAAGGAGGGTGTCCCAGTCAGTCAGTCAGCACTGCCGCGCGCATGTTGCAGCAGGGAGCATCCTCTTCATGCAGTGATGGCGGCAGTGGCCCAGTGGTCAGCCTCCTGCTGGGGACGGTGCCTTGTCAGGAGTCTGGGGGCCCGCTGCTCGATTTCAGTCCCAGGCAGAGAACATTGCAGACTTCAAGAAGGGGATGCCCCAGGGTTGCAATGCGCCACGCACGCAAGCAGTAGGCAGCTGCAATTGCGGGCCAGGCAGGGGCCTCACTTGCTGGGGATGATGCCCCGCCAGGAGTCTGGGGGCCCGCTGCTCATGGCCACCACCTCCGTCTCCCAGGCCACATTCCTCCAGGTGGCTGCATCCCCCTCTGCTGCCGCCAGGTCAGCCAAGCGCTGGGCAGCCCCACGGTGGTGGGCCAGTAGCAGGTCCAGCTCATAGTGCCCTGCATGGGAAGTTTGGAGTGGATTCGATGACACACAAACATTGATCAGGCAGCAGAGTACGTCAATGTGACACATTGCGCCAGCCATGTGCCGCCATGCACCAGCCAGCTCAGCTGCACATATCAAACGGCGTCCAGGCACGCACACGCTCCTCAGTGTCTGACTGATTTATGAGATCTCTAATCTAAGCTGTGCAAGTGTGCCAAACCACACCTGTTGGGTTGGCGGGGCGGAACGCTCGGAAAACGCCAAGGCGGGCAAAGAACTGGCTCCGATCGCTCTTTAAAAAAGTTGCCAGCATCAAGTCCAGATTGTCAGGGTCAACCAGCCTGCAGCAGCCAGCAGCCACCTGGCTCAGATGATGCCAGCTTTACCAGCAGGGTTTTCATGAGTCAACGCTGCAGCTTCAGCACCACAACGCATGGTACGGCGGCTCAAGTCGGCTGGACCCCTCAGCTCTACCCAATCATGCGAGCATTGCCAAGGCTGTGCCATCTGCTGGCAGTTCAGCCACTGTACAGTGACCCCTTCATTGCCCACCTGCACCCCATACCTGAAGGTCACCAGCAGCGCTGCCTGCACCTTCTCCTCCCCAAAGCCAAATTGGGCGAGCACCTCCCCAGCCTGCTGCGCGGTGTACAAGTGGAAGGGGATGAACATGGTCACCAGGGCAAGGCGCTCGTTGTCAGACATGCGGGGACGCGCCAGGTTGGCCAGGAAGTTGCCCAGGCGGTGTGCGTCGATTACCTCCTTGTGCACCTTGATCTTGACATTGACATAGTCCAGGGCCAGGGTTCCCCGTGGGGGCAGCCTGTAGGCAGAAACTGACATCAGTCAGCAATCTGGCTGGCAGCTGCATGTGCAGCCTTTGTTAAAAGCAGCAGGAGTGCCCCTCAGGGGCAGCATGCATAGCAAGCAGGGTGCCTGGTCGGTGATAGCTGCAGTGGCTGCAGTGCAGCAATATGCAGCTGGACAGGCACATTGTTCAGGGCCAAGGGAGAAACCTGCAGCCAGGGGAGCACATCGCATACAAAGCAGGTGTGCAGGATGTAAGAGTGTCGCAACCAGCTTGAAGGGCTGATTGACTGGCAGGAGCAGCAAGAGCTGGGTGAGCAGCTCAACGGGATCAGGTGAAGATCCCAAATCTGGGTGGCACTGCGAGGCCGGCCTGACTGCTGGCGGCCGCAGGCTGCTGAGCTGGCGGGGTGGCAGGCAGCTGTTGTGTGGGCAGCTCCTTAAAGAGACCGGAAGAGGCACCAAGCCGAGTTCTGTTGGGAGCCACTGCCCGGCCTCGAATGTTGAAGCATGTTGCAACCCCACCATATCAATGCCACTAGAGGGAAGTGCAGGCTGCCCACCAAGACCACTGCAAGCTGCAGGACAATGTGCATCAGCCTTCTGCAAAGTGACAACTCGCTTTGTGGGCCACTGCGGCCTTTTGTCTTTAGCCTAGCATGAGCCAGTCATAATCAACCCAGGCAAGGCTAATCAATGGCCGTGTGCTGCAGCAAAGACAGCCAGGCAACCCAATTTTTGTGCTTGACATCGCAACAGTCTTGGGCTGGCCCACGCATCCTGACAGCAGCCTGCGTCCATGAGCCAACCACAACCCACCTGGTGGGCCACCTTAGCTTCTTCACAGTCCCCCCCAGCGCCTTCCCATCCAGCCGGATGTTCCTGATCAGGTCAAAGGTGCTGGCCTGGTCCAGGTTGCACATCAGCACGGCAATGCTGCGCTCGGCAGGGACGGCCAGGCGCAGCGTGTGGGAGCCCTCTGGGTGTGCTGGGTTGAAGGTCAGCACCACACTGCCTGGGACCTGCTCCCCAACCACCTCTGCAGCGTGACAGAGGGCAGGCTGTGAGGGACACGTGGTCACAAACACTGGTTGTGACAGGAAGATGTGAAGCCTGAAAGCTGAGCCGGAGGTGGAGGCACCACATGCGGGGGGTGCAGTGCCGGCATGCAGCTGTGGGTGGTGTGTACTGATCACTCCCTGCACATCAGGCCCTTGACAGAGTGCCGTGCGGTGCTTGCAGCAGCCTCCCCAGATGGCCCACACATGGTCTCCTGCCAGCCATGATGCATGCGGGCGTTGCGCTGCCTAGCTGCACCGCTGCACAGCTGCCAGTAGCTCACCCGGTGCCTCCCCAGACGGCCGGAAGTTGGCCCCCTGCAGGCCAATGTACTCCAGGCAACGGTTGTGGGTGATGGCTGACATGAGGTGCCACCCGCCGGACTCGCCCAGGGGATTGCCGTGCAGCAGGATGCGCTCCACCACCGTGTTGACACGCAGGGCCTCGGCCAGCACCACACACGCGTCGGGGCCCATGCGTGTGCGGCTCAAGTCCACCTCCTGCAGGGCACACTTGCAGGCCAGCGTCAGTGGCAGGGGCTGAGCCAAACTGCTCACGAACTGTCTCTGCAGGCCAGTGCAGGCATGTGCTGAAGCAGATGCAGCTGAGATTCAGGTCAAGGTTGCAGCGCCGTCGGCAGAGTCAGAGCTGAGTGGAGCCACTTGTCAGGCGCTGCTTATGCAGGTCAGCATGGGCATGGGCCCAAGCAGATGCAGCTGAGGCCGACCTCCCGTGGTCTACCCAAAGGAGGTGGGCCCCTAGCTGCATCACATGGGTACACCAAGAGGACTGCCAAGATGCAGCGCCATGCAGCACCTGCGGAACATTGTGTAGCACTGGTCCACAAGTCTGTCGGACTGTTGTGGAGGGCGCTTGAGAGAAACAGCACCAGCACATGCACAGGACTGAGTGCTGAGTGCCCTCTGTGACAGGGCTAGCATGGACATGTGCAGGAGCTTCGATGTCCTCAGCACCTGTCAGGCACGGAAGGCGCCCTGGATCATCCTGGTCTTCTGGCATGCTGTGCACATAATTTTTTTGGGCAGGGACTTCCAGCAGTCATGCATGATGGAGAACATGTCTCACCTTGAGGAACCTGTTCTGGTGGAACATCTGAGCAATGTGGATGCACCCTTCGTTTTCCAAGCCATTCCATGCCAGGCTGAGTACCTCCAGGCTGCCATTGCTGGCCAGGCCCTGAGCCAGCATCTTAGCCCCAGGGGCCTGCAGGCAGCCACTGAAGGTAACCCCTTCCCAGAGAAAGATCTGTTGGTACAGCGCCTGAAGTTGCCTCAGCCTGGGTTTTGCTGCATCGCTCGGCGTATCAGCACAGCAACAGGGGCCACAGGTGGCTGTCACAGCCAGCTATGTAAAGCCAGCAGGAGTCAAGTTGCAGCCCAGCAGCATTGCGCATTGCACCTTGATCTTGTTCCAGGACAGGTCCAGCCGCTGCAGGGTGGTGCTGGCAGCCAGCATGTCCCCCATGGCCTCAGCCGTTGCATTGCCCAGCAGGTTCTTGGACAGATCCAGCTCCCGCAGCGTGCACCCCTGAATCTGCAGCACCACAGGCACCACCATCAGCATCATGAGCCACTGCCAAAGCCACCTTGCATAAGTTCAGCTCCTGCAGGGTGCCTGCAGCATGCCAGAGGGTAGCACCAGATAACAGCGTCCGCTCTGGGTTGTTCCCGCAGTTGCGCTGCATCTTGCTGGGGACAGCCCCAGCAGGAGCTGCCCAGGCAGGACAGACCCCTGCCAACGACCCACCAGCAGAGCCTCACACCCCAGAGGTGCTGCTGTAGCTTACCAGTCTGAACTCAAAGCCAGCAGGCGCATACCTGCACCCTGCTGGGTGTTGTCAGCACCTCCCCAGTTTCAGGGTGTTTTGTTGCAGGCTGGACACAAAGGACCCCAAAGCTCGTGAAGTGGTCCTCCCACCTCCAGTGCCCTGGCCAGCGCCACACCGCCCACGTCAGGCACCTCACACTTGTACAGCACCAGCTTGGTGATCAGCTGGGCGGGGCAGATCAGGGGGTTGAGCAGGTCTGCCACTGCCTCAGCACCCTTCAGCCCAAGCGGGTTCTCCGAGATGTTCAGCACCACCACATTTCTGCGTGCAGCCACAACATGTGGTCACCATTGCTGCCAGAACACGTGCTCTTGGGGGTTCAGAAGCATGCCATGGCTGACAGACGAAGGGTATCATGCGCTCACAATTGTGCAGGGGTTGTGGTCCCTCAGACAGTCAAGGGGCAGACGTGACTGTCTCGCCCCTCAAGAGGGCTGAGTGTGCTGCTGGAGCACTGAATCCCACGTCAAGAGCCACTCAAGTCAAGGTGGCGCTGCCTGGCTCTATGTGTCTTGGCAGGAGCTCAGGCAACCTTGAAAAGGATTGCTGGAACCTAGTCTGACCTAGTCTGACTGGCACCGTCATGTGCAGTTCCAAGTGCTGCGAGACCACAAGCACTCTCTACAAGAAGCTACTGAGCCTCAATCTGATTTGAGGCAGCCTCACCCCATGTGGGCCTTAGTTTGCTGCTGGAACTTGGCCACTACCTCAGCCCGGGTGGCGTCAATTGAAGTGTACTTGGTGAGCATGCCTTTGCTGCCGGTGGCGGTGAGGGGCGCCGTGAGGTTGCCGTAGGAGGCCCTCAAGCCTTTGGCAACCTGCGCCATGGCCTGCAGGCAGACGCAGCCAATGCAGCAGCAGCTTGGTTCTGCCGCTCGCAGAATCACGTTGACCAGGGCAGGGCAGGCAGCAGCGCAGCGACCAAAGGCTGCTGCTTCAGTTGACAGTGCAGAGCAGCTTCTATTCTGCCCACAGCCTTGCTGAGCAGCACAGCAAATTCAGCCCCTCAGACTGGGTGCACCCTTCTTGGCGCCAGTGGGATGACGGCCGCAAGCAACGCCACGTCAGCCATCATGCAGTCAGACTAATGGTTTCACTTGCAGGTGTACTGCTGCCTGAGGCCTCAGCAGCACATCAGGCATACACACATCAGCCAAGCACCATGAGACAGCAGCAGACCACCTGCCCTGCCCGCCAGTCCAGAAAGCAAGCCCCTGCAGTCACGGCGCTTCATGTCAGGCTTTCCTGCAGCGTGAGGCCTCAGCACCACCCGTCACAGAACAGCATCTCCGGCAAGCACCTTCGAAGATGCACCAGGCCCTGCACTCGCCGCACAGCCAGCACAGACCCTGCGCCATGATGAGGCCTGAGCAGCTGCTGCTCCCTGTGGGTGTCTTGGCCCCAGGAAATGCACATCCATGCGGCAGCCCCACGCTCACCGCGCCGTCGATGTGGTTGTCCTGCAGCATGAGGCGCTGGATGACCACGTTGCAGGCGAGGGCGTGGCCCAGCGCGCGCGCCCCCTTGCTGCTCAGGCGGCAGTGGGAGAAGTTGGCGATGGGCAGGTCCAGGCCGGCCATGACGGCTGACAGCGGCGCAATGCCCAGCTCCCTGCAGGCCCAGCACACATGGCTTGGCAGCAGGCCGCTTGCGGGCGCCTGGCCTGTGTGGGAGCTTGCCCCGCTCCCTCCAGATGCAGCTCATGAGGCCAGGCCTGAGTCCTGCAGCCAGAGCATGGCCCTCCCAGGACCCAGCCTGCGATCCAACACCTTCATGGCGCTTCAACAGGTCATCCCCAACTCCCTGCAGGTGCTGCATGCGCATGCTCTGCAGACAGCCTGTGCCTGCCTTCCTTCAGGAGCATTCCCAGCTGCCTACATGGGGATGTGTATTTGCCCATATGCAGGTGGCAGCCAGTGCCAGCTATGTCAGCCCAACACACTCTCCAGGCATCCCACATTGGGGGTCACACACAGCCATTGCACAGGTGCATCCAGCTCTTTTACGTTAGAGATCTTCCCGCACAACATCCGCCTCCCCTCTGCAAGCGCATACTGACTTGCACTTCTCCTCATAGGCCGCCGTGCCGCTGGTGGACAGCGTACTCATGTCGTGCATGGGCCGGAGGTCCCCAAACTCGTATCCATCAGTGGTCTTGTGCCTGGCGGCAGCCACCGCCTCGGCGGCAGTCTCAAAGGTGTCGCCCCAGGCAGCTGTTGCGAGCTCAGAGGTCTCTGCCGCCTTGCGCGCAGCCCCCACCACCACCTTGACCGTCCCCTTCCTCTGCAGCACAGACAATAGGTCGGTTACGGGGCAGGGGCACCTCTCGCTGTGCTCAAGGCTGCTCAGGACCTTTATGCAGGAGGTGTCTGCAGGTGTGAATTGTTGCTTGGGTCCGCCATCGCCTTGACTGCCCGCTGTGACATTGGACAGGCCCCAGGTTGATGAGATGGAGGGGATCCCTGGCTGCACGCTGTGCAATGCAGCCTCCTTATGCAATCTGCATGCTGGCATGCGCCTCCCTGCACAGGCTCAGAAGCGCACAGCCATGCAGCATTGGCTGGGCAAGCTCCCATGCAAGTGCACAGCATGCCCAAAGACAGGATGCAGGGCACTCACAGCTGCTGCAAGCACAGTGTTGAGGCTACAGCAGGCACCCCTTGCGATCAGCTCTGCCTTGACCTACACTGCTGCAGAGAGCAGGCTCAGCTCCATTGGAGAGCAGCGTGTTAGCCCTGTCTCGTGCTGCCAGACAGCAAGGCAGGCCTCAAACAGACCTTTGAGAGACGTGCAGCTGCCTCCATGGCCAGCGCCTGCTCACGGGCATCCATGCTGGAAGAGGGCTTGTGCTCGTTGTCCAGGGGCTTTGTCTCCAACTGCTGATCCTCAGTCTCACTGTCATGCCCCTCCTCCAGCTGCCTGCTGGGAGACACACTGTCTGAGCATCACTGCAGCCGCCTCCAGCAGCATCCTATTGTGGCATCGCTGAAGCCGCCAGCAGTCGCACGCGTTGTCCCTGCCAGGCCTCTGCTCTAGATGCCCGCAGCAGCAGACGCTGTCTCAGCATGGATTCATGCAGGACACCCTGGCCTTGACCAGCTCCACTGCCATGCCCTGCCTCCTGCAGCGGCCTCCTGTGGGAAACACTGCCTACACATCAGTTGTGCAGGGGTTCCTGCAACAGCGTGGCCCACTTGTTCAGCTGCCTGCCAGTTGGTGCGACCCATCGCCAGAGATGGACACTGTGGTGGTGGTCGCCATCCCAGGTGCTGAGCTGCTGCCAGCCATGTCAAAAGTGACCTTGGGGTGGGTGGCATAGTTGCAGATCTCTGTGGCACCACGCCCCTGCCAACGCCACCCAACAGGGGAGGGGTGAATCACTTGCCTATTGCCTGATTCCCTGGCACAAAGCCCTGCCATGCAGCTCAGCAGGATTGTGCCGATCAGGGCCGCGCTTTTGCCGTGAGGAGCTCAACCTGGGGTTGTATGACTTGGTGGCTGCCAGCTCCCTGGCGTGCGCCCCCGCCATGTGGCTCAACAAGATCTGACTTGGTTGTTGCAGCCCTCCCGGCAGACTGGCACCGAGCTCCTGCCAGGCGCCTCGGCGGACGCACCTGGGGGTGAATGACTTGGCTGCTGCCAGCTGCCTGGCGCTGAGCCCCTGCCCACTGCTGCTGCTGGGCTCCTCCTGCGGGAGCTGCTCGTCTCCGCCAGCAGCGCTGACACCCATGGTTCCTCCATGCAGCAGCATTGCGATGGCAGGGTCTGTCACGGGGTCAGTGGCCATTGCGGCCTTGCGGGCAGTGGTGTTGCCAGCAGTGTCCTTCCAGGATACCCTCTCCTTGCGCGTGATGCGTGCCCAGCTGACAGCCGACTTAGGGTTGACCTCTGCCAGGCGCTTTGGCGTGTTGACCAGCTTGCGCTTAAGCTGCGCCCCATGCAAGCGTCCAATCTCTGTGATGCGCTGGTTGACTACGATGGTTTGCATCTGTAGGACAGGCAGGTCACACAGCCTTACTTTGGAGGCGCAGCTTGCCGCTATGGGCTAAAACCTGCCACTGACTTGGCGACATGCAACAGACAACAATGATGGGCACCCATGGTCAGTGATCAGGTAGGGCTATGGGCCTGCCTCAGACGGCATTGGCTCAGGCCCTGAAGTGAGAGTGTGCTCTCGAAGACAACAGGGAGGGGAATGGATTGCTCTCGGCATCGAGGTGAATGCAAGCTTCCAGCACCCGCAAGAGCAAGAGTCACAAGCTTGTCTTTGCTGCAAAAGGCTGGCTAAGAGCTGGCTCTCCACAGGCGAGACCTGACCTGTGCAGTGGCAGACTGCAGGGCAGGCAGCGCAGACCAGAATGCCACCCAGGGCTGCTCACAAGATCAGAGCATGAAGAGGCACAAGCAGTGGCCCCCTGTGTCCAGCAGCAGGCAGCCTGCAAAGGGCAAGGGAGGCATGCGCAGGCTGGTTGGAACCAGGGGCCAGGTGGGTACAGGCACAGCCCACCCTGTTCAGCGGGAGGAAGAAGGGCAGCCCGCTGGCAGACGCACAGACCACAAAGGGCAGGTTGAGCATGCGCAGGCTGACGCCCGCCAGGCGCAGCTGCTCCTCCAGGGTCAGGTGCCCCGCAGTGTTCCCAACCAGGTGGGCCAGCTCGGCCTCAGCAGGGATGTGAGCGTGCAGCGGCGGCAGGGTCACCGTGGATGCCGCCGGCAGGTCTGCAGCCACAGGTTACAAAGATCCACCTCTTGGCTCTTGCCAGGGTGTGCTGCAGTGCAGAGTCCGCAAGGTCACCCCTGGAGGCAGAGTCAAGGGAGGTCGCGGATACGCAGAAGCCATGGGATGTGCCTGTGAGTCTGTGGCCACAGAGGCTCCAAGCAATATATGTGCATCGGGCAGGGACCATGGCCTGCAAGGTCATCAGCCTATCATGGTGGTCGCCGCCTGGGACTACAGTCACAGGCCGTTGAGGCTGAGGGGCTGCATGTCAGGTGGGGACACCGTCGATCAGGCTGTGGGGAAGGGTCGCGTTGGACCCGGGCCTCCCAAATGAGCTGCAGGGATGTCCTGGACACCGCCTGTGAGTCAGCAGCCATAGAGGCCCTGGAGACTGAGGGGCTGATGACAGTGCAGGGGGCGCCATCGACTAAGGCTGTTGAAGGGCTCCGCATCTTGCAGAGACCTCTGCCTGCAAAGTCAACCCCAGAGGTGCTACCAGAAATGCCGGCAAGTCTGCAGCCCAGGTACCCTCAGGGAGTATGCTGCAACATGCAGTCCTAAGCAGTGCTGGGCAGCAAATGGCTTACTGTTGCTGCAGCCGCGGTGGCAGTGGCTGCCAGAGCCAGCCCGACTGGGAGCCTTAGACATGTTGGACTGCGACCTGCTGCTCTCTGGCGTGATCCCCTGCACATGCGCATGCATTTAACAAATCAGAGCTGTGTTAGGCCTCCTGAGATCAAAGATCTGTAAAGTCAGCATGTCTGGATGCATACAAATCCGAGGATGGGCTGTATGTGTCGGGCAGAATCTTCCACACATGCCTCAAGGCTCCTTTACGATGGTGTTGGGCTGAATGTCACAAACAAACTCACCTGTGATGGCTCACCCTCTGCCTCCCGCAGCACCGCAAGCCTGTTCTGGTACGCATGCTGCTGTTGCACCTTCCAGGGCTGCTTGTGTCCCCTTCTGAGTGCATCAGGTGCACGGTGGGGATTGGTGCGCGTGTCCAGGCCATGTGGCAGCACAATCTGCCGCTCTGGATGCACATAGCGGTGCACAGCCTGCTGCAGCAGCTCCTTTGCCTTGCTTGGCTTTGCTGGCTGAGGGATGCGCGTCTTGCTGATTGGGGAGGGGGGCTTCCCATAGCGCTTGTCTGTATCCCACTGCTCAGCCAAGCTGCTTTCCATCATTTCATCCAAAGTGGGGCTGAGCGAGGTCGCTGGATTGCGGACACGGGCGCCTGCGTCCACTGGCATAGCTCACCTGCCAGCGCCAGCGTTTACGGAGCTGATTAAACTCACAAACAGGGCTTCAAGCTGAAGCACATGTCTTAAGTTTGACTTGACCTGTGGCTGTTAGAAAGAGGCGGTTATAGCCTTGTGTTAGACCCTTGTGGGTGTTGCTGGTGAGCATGTCTCAGTAAAAGCAAGAACAACCTCGATAAACAAGTTGCAGATGTGTGTGCGGACAGAGATGTTGCCCGTTCAACATGGGCATGTGGGTACTGGGACTGGTGGGCTGAAGTTGGGTTATGAGACGCTGCTGCTCATCAATAAATAGCATTTCTGGTTTAGAACTCCATCTCCACCTCTGGCACATCTGCAGTGTGGTTGGCGGGTGTCATGACAGCAGTTCACCAAAGCACATCTTATGCAAGGCACAAAATGTTTGTCACACCTTTTGGAGCTGGAGGTGGTGAGGGCGGAGCTGGAGGGGGTGGAGGCGGGGCAGCTGCTGGTCCTGCAAAGACATGAGGGTTGATCTGACAGCCAGCATGAGGGTCGACTTGCAAGACAGCACAAAGCGGACAAGTTGAGCTGCAAATGAGGGCTGGAGTGCACATGATGCACAAAGGAGCCAGCAGGCACTGTGTCTCACCTGGGTATGGCACTGCCGGCGGCCGGGGAGGCGGTCGGGGCGGCATTGCGAACAGTGCTGGCGGCTGGTGTGGTGGCCGTGGAGGACCCCAGGGCAGCCTGTGAGCGGCGCCTGCACCATCCGCCGGTCCAAGCTCCTGCGGGAGAGGGGGCAGCTCCTCGTCAGCCTCCTGCAGACAGCGACCCAGAAGAACATTGGACCCGACACACCAGCAGGCAGACTGCAGGGCCAGCTCAGTCCGCCTGACAGTGCTGCAGGCAATCAAAGGCCTGGTCGGCGCGCTGCATATCACCTGGAGAGGAGTCGCGGGTTTGCCGCCACGCTTGGCCGCCAACATGGCCTCGACTGCCGCCAGCCCTGCAGCTGCCTGCTCCTCAGCGCTTTGTGCAGGCTGCTCTGTGGTGGGAGCAAAGCGTGCTGCTGGCGCACGGACCTCAGGCAGGCTGCCAGCAGCAGCCGCCGATGTCGCGCCGCTGCCAGCGCCGCTGTTCTGGGCCAGCCGCTGCACGACGGCCGCTGCTGCAGCACTGGCGGCCACTACGGCCGCTGGGTCAGCACAGACAGGTGGGGGGCCTGGCAGGGCGGCCCCTGCATCCGCCTCAGCCCATCTGTTCCTCCGCCTGCGGCTGGGGGCCGGCGGCTCAGCAGCATCGGGCTCAGCGGCACTGGGTGCAGCAGCACTGGGTGCAGCAGCACCAAGTGTCGCACCAGCCCCTAGTGCCAGGCGCTGGACCACTGCCTCTGCAGCACTGCGTGCCGCTGCAGGGTCCACTCCTGCAGCTGGGCCCACTGCCACAGCTGGCACCCCTGGCTGAGGCTGGTAGGGCCCCTCGGAGGTGTGTGGAGCGGACACAGCATCCAGGGGTGGGCCTGGCAGAGCTGCTGGGAGCGGAGACTCCTCGGCAGACGGCCCAGGTGCCGGCGCCCCCCACTTGTTGGCGCGGCGCCGCCTGCCTGCCTGGGGAGCCTCCTCTGCCTGGGTCTGGGAGGCTACCAGCTGCCTCCCATCCTCGCCAGCCTTCCTCTTGCCACTGCTTGGGGCAGGGGGCAGCCTGCCAGCCTGCCCAGCCCGGCCCTCAGACATGCTCAGCCTGGTCTGATCGCCCACCGGCGGCAGCGGCAGCACAACCTCGGGCCCTGGCAGGGGCATGGTGCTCAACGGGGAGGCGCTCAGAGACTCGGCGGCAAAGGGGTCATATGGCTCTGGCGCTGCTGGCCGGTTGCTGTGCACGCTGCCAGCTGCAGACTCTGCCGTCCTGCACAAGAAGTGCCCGACTCTGTGAGCTGGCAGCGTGTTCACACCGGTGCAAGACCTTGGTGGTGAAGGGTGCCGGAAACAAAGCAGAGCATGCAGCACCTTGTCTGAGGCTGCCAACATGAACCAACATGGCACAACGCAGTAGGTGCTGAGTGAGCTGCCCTGCACCAGAAGCTGCTGCTGCATGGGGGCCAGCCTGCACGCCACATGATGGCTGCAGAGCACGGTCTGCGCTGCGTCGTGTGCGGCAGATAAGAGCTGGCTGATCAGCATCTAGGACAATCCAGGCATCGCCAGTGCCCCTTACCTGATGGTGCGACCAGCAGCCAGCACTAGCATGTTTGGCAGCTCCATTTCAACGGGTGCCATATCAGGTGTCTGTCTCTGGCACAGCCACTGCCGTCAAAAGCATGCCAGCAGTGAGGAGCCACCTACCTGTCTGGGGGCCCTAGCGTACTGTATGCAATGTCCAACACTGCCTCTGGTACCACAAAGCCCTCTATGCTTCCAGCGCTTGGCTCCGAGAGCTCCTCCGCAGCATCAGTGAGCGCTGCCACAGGTGGGGGGGCCTCAGCCTTGCCAGCATTCCCCCTCACATCCTTCAAGGCTGCCTCAGCTGTCCCCAAGCTGGAAGAGTGCTTCAGGGACACACCCACCACCCTCTGCATCTCGCTGAGGGCATTGCCTGAAAATAGGCTCTGCTTCTGCCAGCCGCGCAGCACCTTGGCGATGCCAGCCTGAAGCAGCACCATGGTTGTCAGCCCTAACACCCCGCTGACATCTAGGAGGGGTGTGCCTGTGTGCATGCAACAGGTGGCACTGGCACAGCTCTGCAGTAGTGACAAGGTACAATCCAAAGATGTCCCATGCTATCATAGCACCAAAGGCCCCAAAGAAGTGTCAGGCAAGGCAAGCCTAAGGAACACACTGCAAGCTAAATGAGGGGCAAACCTTCTTGTCGTCAGGTGCCAGTGCAAGCCGCTGCGCCAGCGCAGGAAGCATGGGCTCCACACGCGCCCCTGCAGAATGTCACACTAGAGCGCATGTGAGCTTGACCAACGCCTAGCAAACAACATGCAGCCAGCAGCTTGAGGCAATCCTGCGCATTGCAGAAGGCTTGTGCTTGAGCAACGTCTTCAAGCAACACAGTGCAACATGAGTTTACCTGCATCCTGTGAGATGGCAGAGCATGTGGAGCAGGCTGTCAGTTTGCAGGGTTCTCAGGACAGGACAAGGCCTGGGAACTGCGCCGACACTGCTCCCAAGGCAGACTGGCTGACCGTATTTGTCCTTGCCGCCATGCTTCTTGGCTGAGGCACGGCAGATGGCCGAGATTACGTACAGCAGGTGCACGCACTGCGCTGGTGAGGCCTTCTTCAGCTCGCGCTCAATGAGGGCGCACACATGCTTGTAGCACTACAATCAGCAGCAAGGAGCAGGTTTGCAGCATGTGTTTGGACTGCACAAACGAGACCTGACTGTGCAGCTGTATTGCATGCAGATGCCAGGGACAGCAGGCACCTACAACATAGAAGGCGCAGGATGTACTCAAGGCGGAAGCATGTAGCAGAAGCACGGTATGTCTTTGCCTGCTCAGTCATGAGGACCTTGCATGGCGGCCCGGGACAACAGCGTTGGCTGTCCATGCTGCCCTGACGCAATGTGCTGAGAGGACTGCACTGCTGCAGCCCGTGGCACGCAGTGCCGCGGTGGTGGGCAAACATGCATGGACTGCTTCAGCTTGAGTCCTGCGCCCACCTGCAGCGCATCCTCCACTGCAACCTTCTCAAGCTTGCTGATGGCACCCTTGCTGCCCTTCTGCGCAGCTTTGGCCAGCTCCTGGCGGAACTCCTTCTCACGTTTCCACATTGCAGGGCGGCCCAGAAATGGCAGAGCTTTCAAGCTGCCTTGCCTTGCTTCACTGCAGGTGGCTCCTGGCTCCCTGCATACTGCTGGGCCACCCTCAGCACAGCCTGAGAGACCTTTGGGATTCCTGGGCTCGAAGTATTGAGCAGTCGGGCATGAACGGGATATATACTTACAGATGCAATCAAGTCTAACACACTGAGACTTATCTGGCACAGGCAGAGATCAGACCTGGCGGCAGACTCACGCTGCATGTAGTCAAAGCATGCTTACTTGACCGCCCCCTGAGGTGCTCAAATGCGTGCATCACATGCACAGGCTGCTTTAAACGCAGTGCTGCGAGCAGTGCAACAGGCCAGTGCGCTAACTGCAGGCTTCCACTGACGTCCTTGCAGCAGTAAATCTTTGTCACGGGCAGGAGGGGCAGGCCTGCCTGGTCCAGGGGCAATGAGCGGCACGATTGGAGCCACCAGGAACAGGACAGAGCGTTTCTTGAAATATAGGACGCAGGCACATGGCAGCAGCACAGCAGCAGGGCTCATCCCCAGCAATAAGCAAGTGGACAAGTGGGGCTGCTGCTACCGCAGAATCATTTGCATTGCACCATCAACCATGCAGGGCATAACCCATCCCTCGCATATTGCAGGGGCACCAGCAAGCTGCTGGAAGCTGCTCTTGCCAGCAATGCAGAAAATGGAGGCAGCGGGTCCACCGACCAGCAGAGTGCTGCTGTGGCCTCCATGCTGTCCCCGCAGTATGTGGAGTTCAAGGAGCAAATTCGCACAGAGATGTTCACCATCAAGCAGAAGATGAATGAGCTGCGCGCCTCCCATGGGAAGGCCACTCTCACGTCGTTTGACGACAGCAACAGCCATGATGTGGAGATTGAGGTGCGGCCTGGCTGAGGAGGCTTTGCACTGCAGGTGGCACACAGTGTATTCTGGGTGTGGGCAGTGCGTGTTGAGCAAAGTTGCATGCTGACTATTGCAGACTGATCTGAATTGCGTGTTGCAGTCAGGCACTGTGGTCCCTGCAGCACAGCGCTCCATGCAGGCTGCTGCCCTGCATTCTCAGGGTCATGCACTGCACAAAAGTAGCATACTGTGAGCAGTGTCTGGCTTGGTTGGCTGGCACCCAGGAGGAACCTGATGTTGGGACCTGTGCCTCGTGCAGGTGCTCACGCAAGAGATCACGCGGCTCTTCAGGAAGTGTGAGGTCCGTCTGCAGCGCTTTGGTCAGGGACCCTCCAGCAGCGAGGCTGACGAGAAGGCAAGCCACCTGACACTGCTTGCAGCAAGCTCTCATGCATGGCAACAACCACCTGCATGACCACTAGCCAGCAACGCAGGGATGTCAGTATGAAGCAGACCAGCAAAAAGCACCCACTTGTAGCTTTTCTTGTTGACACTGCATCACTTGGCAGATCTGCATTGGTATTGACCTCAGCCAGTGGGCGCCAATTAGCTTAGGTACCTATGGGCGGCCACCGCGGCACAGCTCCACTCTTGCTCTGCCGTCATTAATGCAAGGTGGCGACGGTATGCGAAAGTGCCGTCTCAAACAGCAAACCTCTTGCTGCAGGTGAAGCATAACGTGCAGAGGACGCTGGCAATAGAGCTGCAGCGGCTGTCAGTCCAGTTCCGGAAGCAGCAGAAGGCTTACCTGAGCAGGCTAAGGCAGAAGGATGCACCCTCTGCCTCAGGAGCCAGCTTCAGCGTCCTGGATGAGACATCTGGCACCAGTGGGCGGGAGGCCATAGACCCGGACTATGACCCTGGCTTTAATGAGATTCAGGTGTGTCCTCGCAAACTGTTGTCACGAGCAGGCTGCTGCAGGACTCGAGAGCCCTCTGCAGTTTGCGGCCAGCTATGTGCGCGAGCTCCTGTGGCAATGCCTTCTGGGCCGCTGTGGACACTGCTTCAGCATCGCCAGATGCTGTCCTTCCTGATTGCTGCTACCTCAGGCACTGACCATGCAGCCCCAGCCCCTGGGCTCTCATGAAGGTGCTACCTCTTCCCAGGGTCTGCTAACTTCCTGAGGTGTGCAGCACAGCAAGCAATTGGGTTCTGTCCATGTTATCCCTCAACACCCAGTGCAGCTGTTCAAGCTCGATTGCGCCTCACAGCAGGTGGCAAGCGATGCCATGCAGAAGCCATCAACACATCATTTCCTGCCCCCTGTGCAGACCATGAAGGTGGACACCATGGAGATGTTTGCAGAGGAGCGCGACCGGGAAGTGCGCAACATCCTGCAGTCCATAAACGATCTGGCGCAGATCATGAAGGACCTGTCTGTGCTGGTGATAGACCAGGGCACCATTCTTGATAGGATAGACTACAACATGGAGCAGGTGGGGTTGTGGAGCGGTAATGTGTAAAGGCGCCTGTTTTCTGCAGGGACTGGCGCCAAAGCAGAATGATGTCCTGCAGGTTGCAACAAAGGTTGACGAGGGCGTCAAGCAGCTGGTGAAGGCAGAGCAAATTCAAAAGTCCAGTAGAACGGTCATCTGTATCATGTTTCTGCTGGTTGCTGTGATTGTCATGGTCATCATTGTCCTCTTCAAGCTTATAGTCTTTTGAACACAGCCCTGGTCCCCAGCTGAATGCTTTGCCCCCAGAGCCCACCCCCAAATTTTATGGTATTGCATGGATTCTGAAGCTGTGGAGAAAATCATTAGCCACATGACGGGCACAGCCCTTGGGGCCTTCATGCACACCTCCAGGGGCAGCCTGCTGCACACACCGCCCTGCCCAGCGAGCAGCAGCGCTTCAGTCACATCTGGAGGCCCCCATGCCCACGTTTCCAGGCACAGCAACAAACGGCAGAGGCTCATGCGCCCAGACAGGCATGCAGTAGTGGCTGCAGCTGCTGTGGAGCAAGCGCCCAAGCGCATTAAGCAGGGCAGCAGGGCACGCAATGGGAGCAGCAACGGAGTCAACACTCAAGGCATAGTTGGGGAAATCCCAGAAGAGGCAGAGCCTGAGTTTGCAGACGGCAGCGTTATCAAGGTGGGGTACATAAGACAGAGCTTCCTGCTCAGCTGGCAGCCGCTGGTCCCTCCTGGCGTGGCAGACCATGCCGCTGACATTTGCGGGCTGCCTTTCAGGTGCCCACAGCCAAAATCCGCAACTTCTCGATCATTGCCCACATCGACCACGGCAAAAGCACCCTTGCCGATCAGCTGCTCATCAAGACTGGAACGGTGGCGGACAGGGACATGCAGGCAGGCAGTTTGACCCGCCCAGGCTTCTCAGCCAGCGTGTTTGCCGGGCCTCCATCCTGCACAGCAGGGTCAGGAGGTGCCCGGCTGTCTGAGCCCAGCGCTCCATGGACTCTGCATGCTCTGCATGAGGATGGACACCTGAGCTAGGCTCTCTGGGCCCACAGCAGCAACGAGGCAAACTCCTTAGGTCATCTGGGTGTCCTGCAGAGGCACAGCCAGCTGCAGGCCCAGCCACAGACACCTTTCTGTGGCTGTGCAGGCTCAGTTCCTGGACGGCATGGACTTGGAGCGCGAGCGTGGCATCACCATCAAGCTGAACCAGGCTCGCATGAAGTACACAGCTGACGACGGGCAGCTGTACGCCCTGAATCTCATCGACACCCCCGGGCATGTGGACTTCAGCTACGAGGTCTCCCGCAGCCTGGCAGCCTGCGAGGGGGCCCTCCTGGTGGTGGATGCCAGCCAGGGAGTGGAGGCGCAGACCCTGGCCAACGTGTACCTGGCCATGGAGAACGAGCTGGAGATCATCCCTGTGCTCAACAAAATCGACCTTCCAGGTGGGCACCTGGTGTGTGCGCAGCAGACGGGAAGCAGCCATGCCGGAGCCCGGCAGCAGTCGTACGGGCATGCTTGGAAGACAGCCTGAGGCAGCCTGGCCACTGCCCAGCCGGTGGACAGTCATGCTGTCACATGTTGCCAGGGCAGGGAGAGCAGGAAGGCTCTTGTCAGCGGCCTGAGCTGAAGGTGCGCATCGCTGTGTGTGCACTGCCAGCTCATTGACCACTGCCTTCATGCAATTCGGGCGCCTCTTCAGGTGCTGACCCAGAGCGTGTGAAGCGTGAGATTGCAGAGGTCATCGGCCTGGACGTCAGCGGCACCATCATGGCATCAGCCAAGCAGGTGGGGTCAGCAGTTTGCTCCATCAGGACACTCAGTATCCTGCATGGCGGTCTTGCACAGCCACGATGTGGAGTGCCGCAGGTTGCATGGGCATCTTTTGGGCTGCCAGCATGCTGCAGGCTGAGGTGCTGGCAATGCGGGTAGCACCCACCTGCCCCCCACTTGTTGCAATACCCTGGCGAGGCCCTTTGCTGTTGGTAATCTGCAGGGTCTTGGCATCGAGGAGGTGCTGGCAGCCATCGTGAAGCGTGTGCCGCCACCAGCCGAGACAATAGACAAGCCCCTGCGGGCACTAATCTTTGACAGCCGCTATGACAGCTACAAGGTGCTGCTGCTGCTGCTGCTGCTATGCTGATGTCCGGCCATCCTGGAAAGTGGTGGGAGGTTTGAGCCGCTTCTGGTTGAAGGGCTCGAGGGGTGCCAACCGTGATCTTACTTCAGGAGCTGCAGCTGGACACGTATGGTGCTCGCCTGCTGTCATGCTGCCGGCACCCAGTCGCCTTTGAGGAGCTGTGGTATGCGCTGAAGCAGCCCTGCCAAGTGGTCGCGTGGACTCTGACCCTACATTGGCTCTGTGTCCGAGCCTGGTGACGTGCTGTGCAGGGTGTCATTGTGTACTTCAGAGTGGTGGACGGCCAGCTGACCAAGGGCGACGTCATCAAGCTGATGAATACACGGAAGGAGTATGAGGTGGCAGAGGTTGGGGTGCTGGCTCCCAAGCCTGTCCCGGTCAGTCCTGTGCTGCCGGGCGGTGCCTTCCCAGGATGCGGGAACTGGCAGACCTGACAGGCGGCTGCTGTATCTGCTTGTGGCTGACTTGGCCGTGCCTTTCTAGCAGACGCCACACAGGGTGTGGGCCCCACCTCGGCCTCGCGTGAGCATGGGCAGCCATGGCCTGCCGCCCTTACTGCACGCTCAGCCTGATGTGCCTGCAGGTGGACAGGCTGTATGCTGGGGAGGTCGGGTACCTGGCAGCCTCCATCAAGCAGGTGGCAGATGCCCGCGTGGGTGACACCATCACCCTCAAACGTGCTCAGGCCACAGAAGCCCTAGCTGGTGAGGGCACTGTGTGGGCTGTCCGCTTGTCCGACCCTTTCAGTGAAGTGCAGAAGCCCCAGTGGTGGGGCTTTGTTTCAGGCAAACAGCTGTCATTTGTGATGGAAACAGATGGAATCATAAACATCAGAGAGGAACTTCTCCCTACCACAAGAAGTTTCACAAGCCCTGGGCACCGGCTGCTGTTCACCTTTCCTCACATTGCACATGGCTGGCATTGTCACACATACACTTTAGGCAGCACTTTGCCCTCACTCTGCTGCTCCCTGCTGTGCAGGCTACCAGCAGGTGGTGCCTATGGTGTACTGTGGCCTCTTTCCCAGCGATGCGGCTGAGTTCGAGGACCTGCGGGAGGCTCTTGGCCGCCTGCAGCTGAATGACGCAGCATTGCAGTTCGAGCCAGAGGTAGGGCCCTGGCCCTGTCTATTCAATCATGGTAATCATGGTTGGTGCCCTGCCTGTAGCATCTGCAGCCAACCCAACTGTTGTGGCCCAGCACGTCGGGCTGTGCTAAGTGCTGCCTGGGACCGCTTACGTCTGCCAAGATCAGGCAATGGCATCTGACCACTGACCCGACCTCTGTGTGCAGCACCTGCCTGGGTGCACGGTCTGGAACCTGGCTTGAAAAGCCTTCAGGCAGCCCCAGGCAGCTGCATGGGGCTGCCACCACATCAGGGCTGATCCCTAGGCAGCACTGTCTGCGTGCTGCGCAAGCCATGCTCACAGCATGTCTGTCGACATGGACTCTGCTGGCACGGACACAGAGGGCAGGCCAGCAGCTGCGTGGCGCTGCAGGTGTCCAGCGCCATGGGCTTTGGCTTTCGCTGCGGCTTCCTGGGCCTGCTGCACATGGAGATCGTCCAGGAGCGGCTGGAGCGGGAGTACGACCTAGATCTCATCATCACAGCCCCCACTGTGGTCTACAGGTGAGCCTGGGGTAGCCTGCAAGTGAGCCTGCTGTGGCCTACAAGTGATCCTGGGGTGCACCAACACATTGACTTGCCTGCAAGGGCAGCGCACCCTGCACAGGGCTGTGAGCAGGTGCTGTGCGGTGTGGGCAAAGGGGTCAGGGACCCCTTGAGCGCCTCATGCCAAGTGGCTGATGAGTGTGACGAGCGGCTGGCAGCAGGCGGGCCTTGACCCTCCCTCAGAGCGCGCCCTCAGGCTGCTTGGGCTGCAGCAGCCGGGCTGAGGCTCCCCCGCACTGTGCAGGGTCCAACTGCAGAACGGCCAGGAGGTCATGGTCAGCAATCCCAGCACCCTGCCGCCAGCCGACCGCCGGAGGAGCATTGAGGAGCCCTATGTCAGGTAGCATTGAGAGGAGGCGCAGCGAAGCTGCCACTTGATGCGCCAGACTCTACCTGGCATGCAGTCTGATCACGCTGGCAGCAGGCAACAGGCAGGTTGCATTGGTCGAGAAGGGTTGGGCCCTTGGCAGTCAGGAGGGGCTGTAGGCCTCAGCATCCCAACCGATGCAAGCATGCACCGTGGCAGGGTGTCCTACCCGAAATCTCTGCCCTGCTGACTGTAAAGCGGAATTGACAACCCCTCAGAGCGCTGTTGGCAACATCGCAGACCAGCTGCCCTACATGCCAGCCACCCTTCAACCATGCATGTGACCTACACATTGGACCAAGTGGCGTAACTCCCAAGCACTGTCAGGCATAAGGTTGCCGCCTTGCAGGCCTCTATGACATCCCCCTGGCTGCTCTACAGGATGGAGATGATCACCCCAAAGGACTATGTGGGCGCCATCATGGAACTGAGCCAGGGGCGACGTGGCGACTTTGTGGACATGCAGTACATGACTGAGGAGCGCACCACCCTGGTGTACGACCTGCCCCTGGCAGAGGTGGGGAAAGGCGCTTTGAGCGCCAGAGGGTGCTTGGGGGGGCTTGGCATGCACGCCTGGCCGCAAGCCAGGGCTGCTCTTGCCGATGTGGTGCTGCAGTCTGGCACGATGCAGTAGTCAGGAGGAGTGCACCACCCTGGCCTGTGACCAGAACCCAGTTGCAGTAGGCAGCTGCCACACTGTGTGGCAGAGCTGCTGACGGGCTGTGAGCAATGCAGGCGCAGCCTGAGCTATGGACGGCCCCGGCTGACCTTTCGGGTGCTCAGTGAGCTCCGAAAGGCACATCCGAGCCACAGCTGCATTGCAGCAGCCGGGTCAGCACCAGGGCTGCTCTCGCCGCTCCATGTCCCACTCTGTGCCAGGATCTAGATGCCAGCTGCATGCATGGGAGCAGCTGCACAGGCACCGAAGCTCTCGCCTGGCCCAGCTCACCTTCAGCCCTGGGCCCTGCTGCTGCAGGTGGTGACGGATTTCTTCGACGAGCTGAAGAGCCGCAGCCGCGGCTATGCCAGCATGGAGTACCACGTGACAGGGTACAGGGAAAACGACCTCGTGCGCCTGGACATCATGATCAACAGCGAGGTGGGCAGAGGCCCGCCCCTATGTGCTGCATGCGGCGAGCCAGGGGCAACTTTGCCTCAGGGTACTTTCTGCCTGTTTGCATGCAGCAAGTTGGGGCCAGCCTTCCTCAGCGGCGCCCTCTGCAGTGGCCTGTGTCAGCTCCCCTCCTGGCGTCGAGGCACCAGGCGCCACTGCAGGTTCATGAGCAAGATGGTGCCAGTGCCTTCAACACCACTGACCTGCGGCGTGCGGCAGCGCCTGCCTAGCCTGATGCCAGACGTTCTGGCACTGTGTGAAGGGGCCTGGCCTGAGAGCTGGGGATTTTCACCGTCCCTGCAGGGCACATTGTGGACCCTCTAGCTCCCGTCGTGCGCAGGGAGAGTGGCTCCAGCAGCCCGTGGGGAGGCAGCAATGCCTGGAGGCACTGTCGGGCGTGCACCAGAGCTGTTCCTGCCTGCTGTGCAGGTGGTGGACCCCCTGGCCTCCATTGTGCACAGGGACAGTGCGTACCGCGTGGGCAAAGCCCTAGCGGCCAAGTTGAAGGAGCTCATCCCCCGCCAGCAGTTCAAGATCCCAGTGCAGGCCTCCATCGGCGCACGGGTAGTCGCCTCAGAGTCCATCTCTGGTGGGTGCCAATGTTGCACAGAGTAGAGAGCGCCCATGCTCCGCTGCCTCAGAGCCCCCTGCTGCTAGCACTGGAATGTCTGTGAGGGCAGTGCAACATGCAGGTTCACAAGCGTGAAGGCTGGGCAAGTATTGCACTTGTTTGCTGGCTGGCTTGCTGGTCAGCATCCAGAATACTTTGCTGAGATCACTGCGCTGCTGCAGCCATGCGCAAGGACGTTCTGGCAAAATGTTACGGTGGTGATGTGAGCAGGAAGAAGAAGCTGCTGAAGAAGCAGGCCAAGGGCAAGGCCCGCATGAAGGTGACTATTACCCTTACTTAGTGCAAATATCCCTGACCCTGTTGCTGACAGTGTCTGTGTGTGCTTGACCCGCCCAACTCCTCTCTTGAGGAGTGGCTGGCTCTGCATATGTTGAGTCTGATTGTGTGTTGACTCCCGCCTGAGGGACACGCAATTGCCTGCAGATGTTTGGCAAAGTGGAGATACCCAAGGAGGCATTTGTGTCTGCCATTGCCATCAACTCTGACACTGGCAAGCAGTGATGCAGCTCTTCTTGAATACAACAATTGATTAAAAGAGAGAGAACACCCGCCTTCTTCTACATTTTGAGCAAAAGTGCTATAAACATGATGAAATTGATAGCCTGCAGTTCTGATGAGGGACAGGCCACTTGACGATTCTATGCTTGATCGAAAATAGCGTGCATTTTGTTGCAAACATCAATGCTGAAGCATGTGCCCAATGCTACACTGTTGGCACATCTTTGAGCGTGTCCCTCCAGCGTTTCCAGTCCCAGTAATCATTGTCTGCATAGCTGTCGGGATCCGACTTGCAGCTGATGGCTTGGCGGTCCCAAGTGCCAGCCTGGTCTGCCTCATGTAGTACCGCCATAAGCTGCAGAGCCTCGACGTCCAGGTGGCGGATGATAGTGTCAGGCTCACAAGACTTCCAGGCTGCCTTGATGCCTGCACACAGCATGCAACAAGCATAACCGCTGCTGCAGGTGGCAGCCTGCAGCACTCCAGCAGCACAAGCCTGTGCAGCTGTCTGCTTGACCAGACACAAGCTGGACACGGCTGCATCCTAGGTACAGCCAGTGACCGCAGGATATTGCATTTCCCTCTCTCTGGCCAAGTACCCACCTCCATGTGGCTGGAAGGTTGCATAGTCATTGAGCAGCAGCCCAATCATCACGTCCTCCCAGTGGAGGCCGGCATACCACTTGGGAGCCAGCATGGGCTGCTCCTGGTACAGGTCTGCCTTGCTGATCACGTGCTGCATGCTGTCCCACGACACCACGTAGCCCCACCCGGCCAGATACCTGCGCAGCCAGAGGCAGGTCATTGCAGAACAGAAGTGGGTTGGACCAGGGCAACAGAGGGTGCAGGAAGGGGCACACAGCTTGAATGATGGGCCTGCTGTACTGGGCCACAAGAGCAGTGACACTTGCACAGCACAGCCTAGGCAGTGTCAAGCCAGAGAACTGGCAGAGATTCAGCTTGGACATGGTGCCCAGCAAGAGCTGGAGATCAGAATCTGGTCACAGGCCGCAGAGCAAGCATGGCCAGGTCTTACTTGGTGCCTATAGGAGCGTCTTGCTGTGACATGTCTTCGAAAGGGATAAACCACTTGGAGCTGGGGTCCCTGCAGTATGCAGCATCAAGGACTGACACACACCTGGTCAGGAGCTGCATGACAGCCTCAGCAATTGGCCGCGCTGCACGACGATGCTGTTTACTTTGGCTAAAATATCTTGAACAATTGCTTTCTGGAACCTGTGCATGTCTGGCGTGATAACATGCTGTGCACCTCTGCCGGGGTTGCACTGCACCTGATGGGCCAGAAGCCATGCGGGTTCTCCATTTCTCCCATATACAGCTTTTGAGGGCTGTCATGCGGCTGGGGCAGGGTGTGGATGGCCTGCACCAGCTTGTGCAGGCGTACATAGCAGTCCTCATCTGTTTTTAGCAAGTGAGAATACCTGCAGCCAGCCAGCTAATACTGCGCTCTTTAGCTCTTCATCAGCTGCTGTGACGATTAGGGCTTAAAGGGCAGGTTGACTGTTAAGGCATGGGAGCCCTTCACTTGCTGCCCGCTGCAGCTGCAAGGACAGACAGTGCTGCAGGGACAAGCAGGGCCGGAGGCAGGGGAGATCTGGCCTTGAGCATAAGGCGTGTGCTCACGGGGGTTCAGCTGCTAGGCCATAGCGCAGGGTGTTGAACGTCTTGTTGGGCAGGTTCTTGTAGGCCTCAATGCCAGGGAGCATGACGATATCATCATGCTGTCTCAGCTCAGCCTGCAGGAAGGCACAGCAGTTGTAGCAGCGCAGCTAGGCTGTCTGGGGGGCAGCAATGCTCAGCACCACCGGAAGCTCACAGCCTCTTACACCTGCAACAGTGGTGTAGTTGAGGCTGTAGCAACGGGCAGCAGGGCCGTCCATGCAGCAGGTGAGGACCACAGTCATGCAACAGAGGCCTTTCAGGCAAGCCGGACATTTTGCAGCGGGGCCTCAAGAGGCACATGAGGGTTACACTCTGCGGTCAACTGCAGCCTGCCCGCGGGGCTGGCCTAGAGGCGGCGCTGCTGGGCTGGAGCAACATCAAACACCTTCAAGAGCGTCTCCGTTTCAGTTTTCAGGGAGGGCCGCGGCTGGGCCAGCATGAACTTGATGTCCACAGCGATTGGCAGGCCGGCTGTCAGCTGCATCCAAGAGCTGCGCACAGCTGCTCGTCGCTCTGCGCTCTGCAGCACGGCATGGCAGCTTGTGCAGTCAGTCCTGCACAAGTCACAGCAGCCCAGCTTCTGCTCCAGAGAGCAGGTCACCAGATGGCCAGAACCCTGGCATGCTGCCCAGGCATGCACTCAGGCTGCCCCCCATGCATGCACGCATTGAAGCTGTGCCCTGTTTCAGATCAAGCCGATGGGGGCTGCACTACGCCCTGCCTCAAATGCATGTGGGCAATGCAAAGCAGTGGAGAAGAGTGACACAGGCCTGGCTGGCGGTCTGTAATTGTCAAGTGCAGAGTTGGGCACCGGAATTTGTGCTCACCACATGACTCGTGCTGGAGCTGGTGACGGCCACCAGGATGCGGGGCTTGCCCTCAAAGTGGCCACGGCCGGTGTTGAGGGGGGGCAGTGCAACAGAGTGACCTAGGTCCAGGGCCTCCGCCAGCGGCAGCCTAAGCCCTGCACCAGTCGGAGCACACTGGGTTTGGCCAGCGGCAGCCTCACTCGCGCATTGGCGGGATGCAGCAGCAATCCCTACTGCACAGGCAGGCAGCGGGCAGCCCCAGCCTGCATGGCCACACGAGGAGCATGCCACCAGGACTGAGCAGCAGTCTCAGCACGCCGCTGTCCAGCAGCAGCTTCAGCCTGCAGTGATGAAAGGAGTGTATCACCAGGGCCAAGCAGCACCCTCAGCACACTGACCAGCGTCTGCCTCAGCCTTGCTGTGAGAGAAGCGCAGTGTGCCACCAGGATCTGGCAGCAGTCTCAGGCCAGCGGCAGCCTCAGGAGCCCTGCACACAAGGTTGGGCACTGCGCAGTCTCTTTGCCAGCGACACCCGCAGCCCCTGCATCACCACAAGAGAAGTACGGCCTCAGCAATCTCAACGGGCCAAGATGCCACCGGCCAGCAGGCCTCAGCGGCAGACTTGGTTGCCCTGGGCAGCCCCAGACCTGCACAGAAGCATGAGGGGCCGGAGCAGGGCTGAGCAGGCAGCGCCGGCAGCATCGTCTTGGGTGTTGACAGCCTCAAGAGCCCTGTGCAGAAGCATGGGCAGTGGACCAGCACGTCTGAGCGCCAGACACAGCAGAGCCTGGGCCAGCTGCAAGCCGCCAAGACATATGAGTGCTGTGCCAGCACGGCTGAGCGCCAGATCTGGCAGCATGATTCTGGCCAGCTGCAGCCAGCACCAATCACTGCAGCAGCCTCAGTTGCCCTCGGGAGTCAAGGAACATTGCACCCTGTCTGGCGTGATCTGGGCTCATTACTCTGCCTGTTCTAGCCAGACTGAGGCCCTGTTTGCAGTACGAACCTGGTCTCGCGTACTCCACAGTGCTGCCGTCCCCTTCAGCCCTGACCAGGCCTCTCCCCACACCAGATGGGATGCCTGCAGGACCGGACCAGCATACTACGTTCAGCACAGCCATTTCATTTCTGCCAGAGGGACGGGGTGCTGGCAGGCAGCAGGAGGGAAAGTGACCATCTCACGATTTGGGGATCTGAGAATGGGTCGTGGTGCCTGCAGCCTCAAGCCCCAGCTCCAGACAGACAAAGTAAGCCCCAGGATCACTCCTGCTATACAAAGCAGCCTGACATAGCGACGAGCTCTTATGGATGAGGCAGCTGCCTGGCTTCTTTTGCTCATTGCCCTGCCCTCTCTGGCATTGCTGCTCGGTGCAAGAAAGGGCTGTGCCCCACTACCAATTGGTAGAAGGCCAACAGTGTGACTCACGGAAAGCCATTCAAATACTGGAGCCCAGCTTGGCCTCTGTCCAATGCAAGCTTGCCTGCACCTTTATCACCAGGACTGGGGCGAGGGGATTGTGCAAGTTGTCCATTGACCTGATATCAGGTCTGACTTTCAGGTCTGACAGTCGTTTCAGGCTGCGGCCTCCCTCCACATCACATTGTAAGCAGTGCACAGGTGCCAGCGATGGGCATATTCCACAGGTTCAGACGGCAACCTGAGGAGGACCAGAATGCCCAACAATCCTCAGGTGTTGCATGCCTTGCTTTGATGGCTTGCCTCCGGCAACCAGCTGAGATGGCACGCTCTGATCTGCCGCGCACTTGCTGATGCATCACTGAAGTTGTCATTGCACTGATCAGTGCTTGTGTGCCCTGCAGGGACCCCTGAGCAGCTCTCTGAGGCCCCATCCACCAGCCAGCCAGAGCTGCTGAGTGAGGCCGTCCCCGCAGCAGCAGGCAGCCTGGATGGGGACAGCCAGGAGGCAGTGCGCTTCTATAACCCATATGAGGGCCTGTCCCGGGCGCTGGACAGCCGCGGCGGCATCAAAGGGACGTACAAGCTGCCGCAGCACCCCGAGTTCTTGTTCAGTGAAGAGGCCACAGTACATCGCAGGTCTTGGACAGAGAACCTCACGTACTACACCGGGACAGGCTACCTGTCAGGTGTGGGTCCCCTGGCTGCCTGGCAGTCCCTCAGCGGCCCTGTGCATGCAGGTGCACTGGCACAGATACCTGGAGCACTGTGCGTGGGGCACCGGCATGCCGTTTTGGATGAGCTGCTCACAATCTCCCAAAGTCTGGCACATGATATGGACAGCTTGGTGTGCCTGCACTGCAGCAAGCACAGACATCCTGCACCAGACCCCAAAGCCTGCCTGCAACCTGCACAGCCGAGATGGCTGCCGGGATGAGCCACGGCATGCCGTGCTTCCCTTTACATCGGAACCTGTTGCATGATGCTGCTTCCAGATTCTGGGCATTCACACTGATGTACCATCCCAGAGAGTTGAACCCTGTGATGCGACCACCACTGCGCTTGCTGCTTTCCAAGACTGTGGCAGCTGCACAGGCTGCACATCAGGGGGGTTGCACTGCTTCCTGTAGGTGCCCTGCTGGGCGGTGGCCAGGGCATCATCGCTGCAGCCAGGACGAGGCCGGAGATAGGGCCAGACACCATGCGGCTTCGGGTCAACAGGCTGCTCAACATGTCTGGCACGCGCGGTCGGACAGCCGGAAACGCGCTGGGGGTGCTTGGCCTGTTCTATGCCGCACTGGAGAGTGGCCTGGGACACTATGCCGATGGCAGCGTGCCAGAGGCAGCCACCTCAGTAGGCGCAGGTACATGCTGCCAGAGCCAGTGCTGCCTTGTGGATTGTGACAAGGTGCTGTCGGGACTCCACTTGCCATGTGAGTTCAGCCAGCCTCCCAGCAGTCAGCTCATGGGCTGCACAGTGAGCTGAGCTGGAGAGGATGCTCTTGGTCTTGCACTGCAGGCTTTGCAACTGGCGCACTCTTCAGAGCTGCCAGGGGCCCACGAGCTGCAGCAGTGGCTGGCGCGGTGGGTGCAGCGGCAGCTTCTGCACTTGTAGGTGCCAGGGCGACGCTCAACAAGAATCTGTAGAGTGCGGCAGGCCAAGCATGCTGCATAGGGATGCTGTTCGACAATCTGAGCCCTGCTCCTGAAATGAACCCAGTTCATCAAAGCACAAGTTGCCATAGATTAAAGAGTTGATATTTGTCACTGAAATGTTGCCATGGCAATCTGAAAGTCACAAAATGCTGTAGTGATGGACACCAACAGTTCAGCGACTGTCCTAAAGTATGGCCCTGAGGTCTGACTCAGTAAAAGTCAGCCGCCTGGGCCTGCATGTCTCACATATCTACTGCACAATGTTGCTACAAAGAAGATTGCAGTTGACCGGTCATCATCTCAAAAACAAGTATAGTGATCTGGAGCAGGTGAAACTTAAGCAGCCGCCGTCGGCTGGATGGGGCGCAGTATGCTCTGCTCCAGATTGGCAGAGCTCATGGGGAAGGAGGCCACAGATTGATTGCTGGTAGTTCCCTGTCCAACCTGCTGCCTATTGGTGGGCCCTATCTTAAACTCTCGCTCCAGGTGCATGCGGGTCAGCATGCGCATGATGGCGCCCTGCAGGCAGGCAAAGTCTGGCAGACACCCTTCAATAAGGCCTCATCGCAGCTGAGGCTTCACGACAGGCAGCTCCGCCACTCCAACAGGCGCACTGCAGCAGAGCATGCAATGTCACAGATGTTGTGGCAGGCGGCTGAGGCTCTCCCCTCCAATGTCTGCCACTTGTCAAGTGCAATTGCATGCTGGCCGTGCGCAGCTCGCCTTGATTTCTGTGGCTGAGCAGGGGGTGATACTGATGCGCTCCAGGCGCCGATTGCGTCGGCTGGCTTTCACTGTGGGGTCTGTGATACGAGGGGCGCCCTCTTTGTCTGACACAGTAAAGTTGAGCTCCAGCGTGCGGGAGTCTGGCTCAGTGATGGTCAACTTGCGCAGCAAAGAGTAGCGCTCCGCCATCTTGTCCCTGCACGGCAGATTGGGGCTAGGGTTCGGAGTGCTGCATGCCGAGACAAGCAGCAGGGCTGTGGCTCTCAAAGCGCAGGTCAGGCTGCTTGGAGCAGCAGGCCTGCAAGACCAGGCAGCACGTGCACACCAAAGCAGGCAGAAGCAACATCAGACCTGCAGGTACAACCCACCAGCAGGGCTGCAACACTTGACACGAGCAGGCCGCGCAACACTGGCACATCAGCTGCAAGGTGTGCACCAGCAGCCTGCCGTGATCCAATGATGCATGCTGCACACTGCAAGTTCTGCACACTGACAGATGGTCAAGACATCGCACCTGGGGCTTGGCTGCTTGCCAGGTGCAAAGCAGCCCAGCACGCCGCCTTCTGCCTTCACAGCCACACACAGATGGCCCCTGCTGGGGTCAAAGCAGCACTGCCCCACCACCTGCTTGTGGACAGCGCTCCCATCCCTGCCCTCATCATTATACAGCACCTGCAGAGCAGTGACACTCGCGTCAGCTCGTGGGACTGTTAGCGCATGTCAGACATGGCCGGCCTGCGCATTGCCCTTTGAGCACAGCGTGCCTGCAGATGGCACCTGACGCAAGCAGCTGAAGGTGTGTGCTGTAAGTGAGCTATGCGGCCATCGAAAACCATGTGCTGGGCGACATTGCAGAATAATCCCCAAGCCTGCCTTGCAGCCAATGAGGCTGTCAGGGCCCATTGACGGCAGCACAGAATGGCCCCCACGGCAGCAATGCAACACAACATGATGGCCCCACACGTGCCTCGCAGCCAACAGGGTAGACCAGCTTGTCCTGCCCCATCGACAGCAGGCGAAGCAGGGGCTGCAGGCCGCCCGCATCCTTGATGGCAGCCCGGTTGGCCGGGTTCTGCAGGGCCAGGTTGCGCAGAACAACAGCAGCCAGCTCAGCGGCAATCTCGTCTGGGTCATCGCGGAGCAGGCGGACCAAGGGAGGGATGCCGCCACTCTGCAGTGCAGGAAGGTGATGCTGTTGCAATCATGCAGTTGAGCGGCAGATGCCTTTTGGGACCAATGCATATGCCTGCTCAGGAGGGGTGGGCACCACTGAGGCAGCTGCGGTGTGCTGCATGTGTGCCTGCAAGCAGGTCGTGAAGGTCACAAGGCAGCGATTAGGCTCAAGACAAGCTTAGGGTTCCTGCTGAGCACATGGGGAAGCCCACCTGGCGAATGGCATCTTTGAGCTGCTGACTGCCGGCAGCCAGGTTGCCGAGGGCAGCAGCTGCATACTCAGTGACCTCACTGTCTGGCCCTGCAGATCAGGAGGTCAATGGCAAGGCCTGTCACCTGGTGCGCAAGGTGAACCCGCACTGCGTGAGCTACAACTGCCACTGCACAAGTCCCACGACTGCACAGGGTGCAGTGCTGCGCAGCTGGACAGGAAGACAGCTGGGTGCCTCCAACCCATGAGTACTTAGATGAAAGGAGGGAAATTCCAACACCCAGCACTCGATGAGCAGCGTCACCAGCTTACGCTCAATTGCAAAGAGCAGGCACCTGCTGCCCCATGTTGGTGGAACAGGCACAATACAAGGCCTGCATGAATGGCCCACATCAAGGCTGCACACCCTTGCCAGCTTCACCTGAGCTGGGCCGGCACACCAGGAGGTGGGCACAAAGTGCACAGACCTTGGGGCACCCCGTGTCGATACCCCACCTGAGCTGAGCAGCCCCACCAGGAGGCTGACACCTCCCGCTCTGAGGATTGCCAGGCGGTCAGCCTCCTTGTCTGTCAGGATGCGCAGCGCCAGCAGCGCCCGGTGCGTGCACTCCGTCTCTGCGCCAGAGGCCAGCAGGCATACCAGCTTCTGGATGCCACCAAAGCGCCTGATGAGGTCCTGCAGGCACATGAGCAGCCAACCTGAATACGTCTCTGGGCCACACAACCCTTTGCGGGGCGTGGTGCAAGCCAGGTCTCCCCAGCTCCCAGCACTTCTTCAAGCAGAGGTTGCAGTGGCTGCGCAGCAGCAGCATCAAGTCAGGCCCTGCAGGACCTTGATCAGCCATGTCATGAGCATGAGGTCGCTGAGGGGTGTGCAGAGGAATCTTGTGGCCTGAGCAGCAGAAGAGCATGGGCAAGGACATGGCTGCCAGGCATCAAGGCATAGGCGGCAAACTCAGTTTCCTGCCACAGGGGTGGATGCAACCAGGGCTGCATGTGCAGAGCAGCAGCAGCAGCAGTGCCTGGACAAAGGAGGACATGATGGAAGCCAGCAGAGAGCCAGCTTGAGATGGAGACCCCATTGGGTGCAAATTTCCCGCCTGTCAGAGCCTCTACCCCTCACCCTATTTTCGGAGTCGTCGGCTGCAAGGCAGGACAGCGTTTCTGCCCCCACCACTGTCAGCATGCTGTCTGTGCCGGCGTCTAGCAGGCGAAGCAGGCTCTCGATGCCACCAGCCTCTCTGATGAGATGTTTGCTGCCTGCATCGCCTGCCAAGTTGCGCAGCGCCAGGGCAGCCTGGTACTGCTGGTCATCTGTGCCGCACTTAAGCCACTCCACCCAGCGATACACCATCTCTGACTCTGCTGCCATGCCTGCTGCTGCTGAGCTGTCTATCGTGTACTAAGGTGGCGTCCAGAGGGGTGCATGCGGCCTGTGCCTATCTGCAGGCAGAAGTCCTTCCCTCAGCCGCCGTAGGATGGTCTGTTTTGGCTATGGGCTGCCTGCATTGCTTGTGCCACTATTTGAATGCCCCGGCCACAGGATGGCATGGTGGCCTCTCTAGATGCATTGACGACTGGTAGCGGCCCCTTATCAAGATCACCGAAGGAGGGGGAAGCGGAGGCCTCGGCTGATCCCTATATCCCGATCCACAGCCCCAATTTGAGTGCAGTCTACTCGCCTACACAGCCGTCTTGCCCCAACAGCGACGTGCTCGTGGTAATTAAATAAGATCGCCGGAAAAATTTGATTGCCCCCGCTCAGAATCCGAGGGCCTCGGAGGTGACTCCCTTGACCAGGTCTAGGTCATGCTGGCAAGTTGCATCTGTTGGGGCCCTTTTCCATGTTATCACTGTACTGTTGGTGATACAGTCTGGCAGCGATGTGCCTGAGCTATTCCCACTAAACTAAAACTTCGACATGGCAAACTTGTGAGTGACCTGCATAGCAATGCTTTGCAGCACGTTGAACCACATCAGCTAAATGCTCTCTGGAATGCACAGAAATGTGATGTCTCCTGGATTGACCACCCAGCCAAGAGGGACGTCGTGCCCTGCAGCACGTATGACCTCGCATGGCGGGAGGCCATGCTGGAGCTGCTGGACCAGCTGGAGGCAGAGCACCCAGAGGACCCAGCACAGGCACCGAAGGTGTTGCACTGCGCAGCCAGGCCGCTGCTGTATCTGAGGCTGTGGCAAAGTCTGGAGCCCCCCGTCCGGCTTTCTGCATCGACATCACCTGCGCCCGCTCCCTGTCACCTTGCTCTTCTGCCACCTTGCCAGCATGTGCCATGGCAGGAGGGGGCGTCAGATTGAGCACAAACAAGTTGTGCCATGCTTGTCGCATTCTGCTGACACTGCTGGCACCTGCTCTGGCCACAGCATCAAGAAGCCTGCGCTGTCCTGCCCGGCAGGGCTGAGCCCAGCGAGTGCTCTTGTCCTTGCCTGCCAGCAGATGGCCCTCCTTGTTGCCTGCAGGACCTGGCCGACTGGTCCTCAGTGTACGTCAAGTATGTCCAAATATTCAGGAAGCTGGAGACGTCCTACGACCAGGTCGTCCACCCTCAGAAGCGCAGGGACATGAGACGGGCGCTGGAGGCCTGCATGGGGCGCATGCTGGAAGTGCGCAACTGGCTGGTGAGGTGCACAGCAGCAACCATGCTGACCAAGTGGGCGCTGTGGCAGGGGCCACCTGCTGCACAACATGTTGAGGGCCCAACATGGGGGCGGACGAAGCCCAGTCGCGTCACGAGGTGCGGGACAGGGGGGGGGCGGCGTCAGCGTCACCTGCCAGGTGCTGGGTGGGGCCCACGCCATCTGTCTTGCTTGATGCCCATCGCGGGTGGCCCTGCTGCCGGACTCCCTGCTGGGCCTGCTTCTGGGGCAGCAGCATGCTGCCTCTGCCTGCTGGTGCAGGTCCAGGCAGCCCTGTGGGCTGTGCCTGCTGCTGCCGCAGGCGTCCCTGTGTAGCAGCAGCCTGCAGGCTGCCCCCGATGTGTACAAGGCCGTGCACCACTTCCTGCACTGCCACAGCATGGGCCGCACCGCCACGGGCATCCCAGCCCTGTGGCCCCTGAGACCCGCTAGCACCACCCGTCTGCAGGTGAAGCTGAACCGGGGCCTTGAGTTCCCCCCCCTGGACGACGTCCTGATGGACATGAAGCTGACACCGGAGGTGCTGGAGCTGCCGGCCCCACGCTACTTCCTGGAGGACCGCCAAAAGGTGCCTCTCAACCTTTGCTGGCAGAGTGGGTGTGAAGCCCCGCAGAGACCGGTGCTGCTTGCCCTCTACCAGGCAGCTGTGAGGGCTGGTGCGGCACTCATGACACAGAGCATCCAAGCACATCAAATCCAGCCTGTCCTGGATGACACCGCACCGTGTCTTGGCCTGCACTGTCTGCCCACCGCCAGGGCTGCTAGTCAGCCCCACTCGACAGCGCTGGCTGTCCTCTCAGATGTTGCTTGCCTCTCAGACGTACCATGCAGCCCCACTCAGCCCCGCTCCACAGTGCTGGCTGCCCTGCTGCCTCTCAGACGTGCGATTCAGCCCCGTTCCACAGCGCTGGACGCCTTCCAAGGCCCTGCCCACCCCTCAGGCATGTCCAGTGCCTGCCATCTAGCCACAGTGCCTGCCACGCTGCCCAACGCCACAGCGCGGAGTGCTGTGTCAGGCCTGCAGTCCCCGCAAGCGCTGGCTGCCCTGCTTTCAGGAGCTGGACGACCGCCGCAAGTTTCTGGAGGCCCTGTCTGAGAAGTACACAGTGTCTGGCATCCCTGAGCCCGGGCCCATGGCAGAGCTGCCCCCATTGGCTGAGGAGGAAGCCATTCTCGTCATTCAGGTGGGGGTGCTCTTTAGCAGCAGGGACGGTCGGTGGGCTGTCGCTTGCTCTGCCAGCACGCTGTCAGCACAGGTCTCAGGCAAGGTATGCTGCGTTGCGCAGTGCTGGTGCAGAAGCTAGCAGCGGCTTCGAGCCTGACGGTTGCCATGTGCGTCATGGCAGGCCCTGCGTTGTAGGTCGCCAGTCTCTTTGGACCTGTGGAAGGGCTGCTGCAGGGTTCAGTGGTGCATAAGACAGCTGCAATGAGCCCACGTCTTGGAGCAGGCCTGCTGCATGATGCAATGTCTGTGAGGAGGCCATTCGTCTGCTGCAGCATGGACTGAGCAGGTAAGGGTCGCCATCAAGCAGCCTCAGCAGCGCCTTGTGGCTCCTATGGCCGCCGCGCTGGTAGCGCTGGTGCCTGCTGAGCTTCCCTATGTCATGCAGGCGAACGAGCGCGGGCGGCAGGCGCGGGATCGCGCGCGCATCATGCGCACCATCAAGCGCCAGCGGCAGCTGGAGGATCGCAGGGCGCGCGCAGGCCTGGTGGGGCGTAGCGTCCTTCTCGCTGTTGTGTGCCTGCCTGTCTGCCTGAGACCTGTTTGCTGTCCTTGAAGTCCAGTCCCCACTGTGGTTCACGGCCGGCAGGCTTTGCGACGCCAGGCGGTCTTCAGGTCGAGCTGATCAAAACCATGTAGTTGAGGTGTGCAACTGCTGCTAGCAAACCACACACATGGCTGCACCCATCCCCTACAGCTGGTGCTGGGATGCCAGGATGCTGTCTGTGACGTGTGAACCCTCATCCCTGCTGTGCTGCATGGCCATGCAGGCCTTGACCCAGGAGGATGCCGCCATCAAGATCCAGGCCGGCATGAGGGGCCACCTCTCCCGCAAGCGCACCAAGCAAGGCAACGACGAGGAGCTCAGCTTCATTGGCATGCGCCCCAAGGTGGGGCAGTCCAGCTGCTGTACCTCCACGGGTTGTCGTGTGTTGTGCCGGGGCAGCATGCTGGTTTGTGCTTTTGTTGGCAGTCCTGGCTGCACTTGGCCAGCCCCAATGAAGCATGATCGCTGAAGATGCAGACATGCAAATTCATGGGCAGCTGACGGCCTGAGGCGCAGCAGTGGCGACTGCTGGCTGTGGGAGATGTGGCAGGTCTGGTCCTCAGCCCCAATGCAAGCGAGCACAGTCAGCAAACAGCAGCGGGCCCATCTGCAGGCTGCAGCCAGGCAGCTACCTGCCCTTGGTGGGCTGTGGTGGTTCTGCTCTTGCCCCAGTAGGGCTGCTCTCCATGCTTCAGTGCCCCACCAGCACCTAGCTCCTGTGCAGCTGGGCCAGCTCTTCCCCCTCCCCATTTGCTGCCACCAAGAGCTGCAAAGGGGCAGCAGCGGGCTGACACTTGGCCGCTGCGGGCCCCTCAAACTCCTGGTGCCCCGCCCTCAGACATTCCTGCCGGGGTGCTGCAAGGTCGCTGCACATGACCCCTGTGCAGCTGAGCTCCCTGCTGCCGCCTGCCCAGGTGCTGGACCGGGGCAGCGACCAGCAGGCACTGGAGGCTCGCTCGCAGGCCAAGCGCAAGGCGGTGCAGGCGGAGCACCAGCGCGAGTACGAGGAGGCGGTGGTCCTGCTCAAAGCCAAGGTCAAGGACCTGGAGGGGCAGGACATGCGGGAGACTATCCAGGACAAGGTGGGGCCGGCTCGTTCTGGCATGCGCTGCTGCCTGCCCTCCACCCCTGCATGTCAGCGGGCAGAGTGTGCAGCACCAGGTGGGTGGGGCTGCCAGCGCACAGGGGAGTGCTGTGGCAGACCCCGAGACCTGCCAGAAGTTGTTCCAGCCTGCAGGCACATGTGCAACCCCTCGCGGGGGCTTGGGCCCTGCAGACCAACCTGTTGCACCCAGCAGTGCCTTGCCTGAAGGCCCAGACGCCAGTCAGAGTTGGAAGTGCAAGTGCTGCGGGCCTGCAGCTGCAGAGACAGTGCGCCAATAGCACAACTCTCTGTGCCCTGCAGCAGACCCTGATGTGGCCCTGTTGCCCTGCAATGCTTTCAGACCAGGCTTGCATGTTCAAGCGCAGATCAACACCTGGTTTGTGGCCAACCGCAAGCCTGACACAGGGGACTACCCAGACTTCCCTGAGGAGGAAGATGGAGGCTCTCGTCTGATCCTGCACCCGCCGCCACCTGTGCCAGCCCCGGTCGCGCCGCCCCCAGACGCCAAAGGGGCCAAAAAGGCACCCCCCAAGCCAGCCAAGCCCGCCAAGGGCAAGGGCAAGGCCAAAGGTGGGCTGCCTGGCGCTTGACAGAGCATGTGCTCCTGTGTGCCCATCAAGTCAGGCTGCTACCAAGACTGGCACCTGCCAACGCCATCAAGGGCAAAGGCAGAGGTGCGCTGAGGGAGAGCATGTGCTCCTGTGTGCCCATCAAGTCAGGTGGCTGTTGAGCCTGGCAGCTGCCAACGCCACTGAGGGCAAAGGCAGAGGTGCACGGTGGGAGGGGCCATGCAACTCACTGCAACACCCTCCAATCCACTACAGATGGGGTTGAGGCCCTTGACACTGCAGCAGCGTGTCGTTCCAGCCCCAGATGCAGGGGTGCTGCCTGCAACTAGCCTTTCCATGGCTGTCAAGCATCAAGGCATGCAGAGCAACTGCGCCACGCATGCAGTGGCCTGCTGCCCTGCGCTCAACATCGCCCTCCACAGCATGCTGCTGCAGTTCTGCTTAAGGAGTATCCTGGAATGAGGTCTTGAGCTATGCTGCTGCTGCTGCTTCTGCTGCTGCTGGTGTGCTGCCTGTGCCCTAACTCACCAGCGAGTTGTGCTGCCCAGTGCAGAGGAGTCTGAGGAGCCTCCCAAGCCAGACGTGGTCACCAGCACCTTCACGCCAGACATCGAGGTTGCGGTGAAGCAGTTTGTGGAGCGGTGGCAGACCCACGATGAGGGGCAGAACGCGCTGTCCCAGAAGCATGAGCCCGAGCTGGTCAAGGGGGAGATGCGGCCCCTCGTATTTGAGGAAGTGCGGCAGCAGGTTGACACAGAGATGAGCGTGCTGCTGCAGAACCTCAAGGTGGGTCCTGGCGTCTGCAGTGCCAGCTTGACGGGGTGCCATACGTGGAGGGGGCTGCGCTTGCCAGCAGGCGCACAGATGCGGGCGAGCATGTGCATATAGGGCACCGCACTCTCCTCGGATGACTGTGCTGCTGCAGACACTGCAGCTGGGAGCTCAAGGGGGGCAGCAGAAGTCCACATGGTGCCTGTTGCCAGCAAAGCCAAGAACAGCTTGTGCTCTCAGTGGCTGGTGCATGCTGCTGCAGCGGACAATGGCTTGGCTGGCACCAGGAGGGCGTGTAGCTGTACCTTGCCTCTCAGCGCCTTGCAACAGAAGACGCCTCATGATACTGCGGGGCTGTGTCCCACGTCACACTGTGTCCGTGGCGGTGCAGGACATGGTGGAGGCTGAGCGGGCAGCCAAGGCAGGCAAGAAGGGCAAGGGGAAGAAGAAGGGGAAGAAGAAGGGGAAAAAGGGTGGCAAGGAGAAGAAGGGCAAGAAGAGAAAGGACCTGACGGCACGTCCTTCAGTGACTGCCAATGCTCGACCTGCTTTGCCAGCGCTGCTGTTGACCTGCCTGCTGGTATGCTGCCCCTCCCTGCACCGCGGCCTGCCCCTGTGGCTCCGGTGGTTCTTGGTATCTTGCCTCTGCTCCCTCTCGCATGCTGCCCCACTTTGCATATGCCGTGCGATTGCATTGTCGCCTGGTGACATGACCCTCCTTGGCAGCCTCTTGCACCTTGTAGGCTGGCTGCCCACAAGCTGTGCTCAGGTTTGTGCACTGCTTGGGTGCTGTCAGATGACTGCTCCACAGGTGCTGCCACCCAACTGCCCCTGGCCCGCAGGCGGACCGCAGCATTGAGTCCCTGTTCGCAGAGCTGGTCAGCAGCGGCATCCTGCAGGCCTGCCCCCCGCACACCCTGGATGCCTATGTCGGCTGCAGCAACTTCCTGGCGGCCACTCTGGAGAGGGCGGGGGTCACACCTGACCCCTCCCCTGCCAACGTGCGCCAGGCGCTCACCGAGTACTGCCTGCTGCCTCTCGGGTCAGCATATGTCCACGAGAAGTGAGTGCTGCAGCCCCCCTGAGGGGCAGCAGGCAGGCAGGCAGATTGCTTACGCTGCAGTCCAGGCGCCTGTCAGGCGTTCACTGCACGCTGCGTGCTGCCATGAGTTGGCATGTGTTCACGAGACTGCCAGGAAGTGGTGCTTGCATGGTGACCTGACCCAGCTGCATACCATTTCCTGCTTGCTGCTCTTCACAGTGGATGCGATGCCCCAGATAAGGCTGCTGACATGCAAAGGGCGGCCCATGGTGACTCCCGCTGGCAGGCAACTCTCTCCTCTTCAGGCACAGCCTTTGCCTGTCGCAGGCGTCCCAGGGCTCCGCATGCTGCAGGCAGTAAGCCTTGCAGTGCTGTCCTGCTTCGTGTACTGCTGGCCCAACGCGCATGCACCCATGGTGCCAGCTGCCCCCGGCAGGACTGGCACAGCTGTGGCTGCCTGGAGGCGGTACTGGGTGTTCCAGACTGGAGACGGTGCCGCCCTGCAGGCTGCCCTGTGCCAAGGCTGTGCTCCTGTATGGAGCCCCCCGCACCGGGAAGACCTCGGTGTGCCAGGCGGTGGCCCACCTGGCGGGGGCCAACTTCTTCAACCTGTCCCCCCGCAACACGGACGGCAAGTACCCTGGCAAGGCGGTGGCCATGATGACCCACATGGTGGGCTGCCTTTTGGGATCTCAACGGTTTGGGACAGTGCCTCTGCTGCCTACTGGCGTGGTGTGTTGTATGTCATCATGTGGGCAGGCCATGAGATCTGGGGCTGGTCAACAAGGCCGGCACCGTGGCAGCAAGCTGCCCCTGCGCAGCGGCGACCCGCATAGCATGAATGGCTTCAGCGTCCAGGACTGGGCAAGGGAAGACTTTGCTTGCCGGTTGGCGTTCTCTCTGCCTGATGCGCAAGATGCGCACCTCTGTGTGGAACTGCCTGTGGCCTGACAAGGCTGAGCTGAAAGGCTGCCATGCGTGCTTCAGTGCAGGTTCTGTGTCGGCCCTGCAGGTGTTCAAGGTGGCAAAGGCCATGGCGCCCTCAGTCATCCACATAGATGAGGTCGAGAAAGTTTTTGTCAGCGACAAGAAGCGGGCCAAGGAGTTTGGGGGCACCGAGCTGTTCAGCCGCATCAAGAAGGAGCTTGGGAAGGAGGTAGGCTGCTGTTTGCACCGGCGCACAGAGCTGCTCAGCACAAGCAGTACCGCGTAGGGCTTGGCACACAATGGACATGTCGCTTTTGGAAACCTGTGCCCTGCGCACCATGAAGCAGCTCAGGTGGTGGGTTGCCATGCTGCACACTCACTCCTGGGCCACTTCAAAGTGTGCCTGCACTGGAAGACTGCCTTTCTTGCCCTGCTGTGTCACAGTTGTTGGTGCGTGGCTCTGCCTTACCTGCTCGTAGCTGTTTGGACCTCTGAGCCATCATCAGGCCAGAAGCAGTGTGTGGTGCGCCATCTCAGCAGTGCATCTGACTTGGTCGAGGCAGGCGACGCAGTGCAGCACCTGCACATCCCAGCCGACACGGCACCTTGATCCAAACTTAGTGCTGCAAGCTGGTGCAGCGCAAGGCTGAGGTGTTCACCGATGGCCAGGCTCCCCTGCCAATGTTGCCTGGCAGGAGCAACAGTAGAACATGGCCTCAGCTGACGGCATGGGCTCCTGCTGGTGCAGATGAAGGCGCTGGAGCCGTCCACGCGTGTGCTGCTGCTGGCCACCAGCTCAGAGCCACAGATGTGTGTGAAAAAGGATGAGAAGGCCTTCCTCAGCTTCTTTGACAAGCACATCTACTTGCCCCTGCCAGACTATGCGTCCAGGCTGGTGAGTCGGCCATTGTGCAGGAGAGCACAGTCAAGCCGCTGCAGCCCCTTGCAGCGCACAGCTTGCAGCATCTTGATGCTGCCTGCAGCTAGCAGATGAGTTTGTTAACCAGCAGAAGCCGCCAGGCAGCCATGCAGCGGTGTGGGTGCCTCGCACCTGCCAGCTGGGCCCTTGCAGCCACAGGACCTGCAGCCGGTGCTGGCCTGACAGCATGTTTGCTTGCCTTGCAGCTTGCGTTGTTTGGCCATGCTGGTGCCACCTGCCCCCCAACAATTGCTCTGCAGGTCCTGTGGCCCAGCCTGGTGCAGCGCCACGGCGGCAAGCTGGCAGAGGGCTTTGACCTGTCCACGCTGACACACGTTTCAGAGGGCTACAGCTCAGGCACCATTGACCAGGTCTGCCGGACCAGCAAGCCCCAAGCCTGTCCTACCCGCTGCACCTGGCTGCCACTGCAGGCACACACCGCAATAAGCAGCACGCATGGCCACGGTGCAATGCTGCAAGACAGCCGGCTCCCGCCCTGTTGGTGAAGAGTGTTTGTCGCATGCTGACCTGGTTGTTGCTTAGTAGCTGTGCGCCACGAGAGGCGCCCTGCACAGTCGCATGTTGACTGCCTTGCTCCCTGCAGGTGGTGCGCAGCATGCTGACCCCGCGGCGCCTGGCACGCATGGCGTCAGTGAAGCTGAGCATGCCTGAGGTGTTGCAATGGCTGTGCCGGGCAGAAGCCACCGGCAAGGATGTGGAGGAGGCCCTCAAGAAATGGACACAGAAGACTCCAGCATGGGCAGCCATTCTTAAGGTGGATGCATGTGCCAATCTAGGGATTGAGGGGATTGACAAGGGCTACTATTGGTGTGGCCTGGCTGCAACAAGCAGAGCCAATGCCAAGGTGCCAGCACATACTGAGTCATAGCAGTGGATGCAGCAGATGGCAGATATCTAGTTGTGCCCAGCAGAATTTACTCTGGGTGACCCTTAAGGTGCATGCAGCAACTTGGATGAAGTTGATGGCGCAGGGAGTTGTGCATCTGGCAGGTTGGAGCTTGCGGCTTAAAGGGAGGCATGCTCCTGAGGGTGGCAGCCCAGGCAAAAGCATGTCACAGTGCTTCTCCTGCAATGCGTGTCAAACTGCTGAGCCGGTGTGTCTCCTGCTGCAGCCCCCAGAAGCAGCTGGTGACGGCAAGGACAAGAAGAAGGGCGACAAGGGTGCAAAGGGCAAGAAGAAGTGATGTGGATGCAGTCTGCAGCTCTTTCTTGGCCTTTCCATTGCTCTGCAGTCATCTTGTCATATACAAACTTGATGAGGATGTCCCAGTAGTCCCAGCCCACCTATGTGAGAAGTGGTGCAGACCGGTCTCAGTGAACCTCCAGTCAACCATTACATTTGCTACATGAAACAGTTCACCGTGGAACAGAGGCTGAGTAAGAGGCAAGGCGTGCAAAGGGCCGGGCTGCTGCCACTGCCCCCAGGTTGTGACAGGAGGGCTGGCGGGCTCAAAAGCTGCAAGGGCACAGTGCCTAAGCACCGATCCTCTGGGCCAGCTCCCTCTGCCTCTCCTTGTCCCTCTTGCGGGACTTTGCCTGAGACTTGGGGCCCATGATGCCGCCACCCCACTGGACGCGTGGGGCATTGTTGAAGCTCTGCTGCGCGGTGTCCACGATCTTGGACAGTTCGCGCTTGTCATCGCCCTTGACGTCTGTCAGCGCCAGGGCGGCTGCCGTCTTCTTGTGCACGATCTGACCCAGCCTGGCCTTGCCCTGCAGCAAGGAGTGAGGCAGGAGGCTGAGGACAGAGCCTGCAGTGCAATACGCTGCAATGCAGCAGAGGTCAAGCCAAAGGTTGCCAAGCAGCTTGCGCAGCAGCGCCAAAAGGGTGGTCTGGGGACTCCATGCTCAGAGCAGCAGGCAGCCCTGGCCTGTCTGCCATCAGGGCAGCTGAGCTATCCAGATGCCCAATGCTAGAAAGCCTGAATCGAGCAGCACTAAGGTACAGCAGAAGAGCCAGACCAGCTGGCAGCAATCTAGATATAAAGTTGCCATCTTGCAAAATTGCAGACTGCAGCATGTGGCCAGAGGCTGGGCCAGCGCCAAGCAGCCAGCCCCACAGGCAACCATGCAGCCAGAGTTTGTCCACAAGCCAAGCCATATCCCACATGATGTGCCTGGCATGCTGGCAATTTGACCAGCACACAGGGCAAAGCCGAGTTGCAGAACTGCACACTTCACTTGCAATACCTTCACAGCAGCCTTTACCACACACCTAGTCACTTACAGACAAGCTCCTCAACATCAACAGTACTCGCCACCCTGACCATCGATAGTACCACGCAGGGCCCCTGGGCCCCCAAAGCCAAGCCGCCCATACACGAGTTCCTCACCTTGACAATCACGTAAGGCACATCCATGCGCTTGCACAGAGCGGGCAGCCACACCACCATCTCAATGGGGTCCACATCGTGGGCAATCACAACCAGGGAAGCCTTCTTGCTCTCCACCAGGCCAGTGATGTGATTCAGCCCGTATTTGACCACCACCGGCTTCTTCTTCTCACCAGGCTGCATGGCAGAGGGGCAGGGGTGGGGCTGAAGGCATGCGGTGGCAGCTGAACACCTGGCTGCAGAGGTGGCGGCAAAGGACAGAAGCAAAGCAAACCAGGCTACAAGCGGCATATGCATGGAGGTGTACGCAGTGGTGCCTGGGCATGTCCACAATTTGACTCCACCAGGGCAGCCAAAAGACCATCACTCCCTGCTGCATCATGATGCTGCCCTCGCTGTGAGAGCAGATAGGCTGTGCTGCAATGCAAAGGAATTTGCCTGCTCTCGCCTGCTCAGTGTCGCAGCCTATACAGCAGTGCAAATGCGGCCAACATGCTGCTGTGGCTGCAGATTTCACAGAGGGTGCACCAGAAGAACCCTTGGTCTGTCAGCACACTTTCCCACATGCTTGCTGCCCAGGCAACTGGCCCTTTTTGCTGGGACCCAGAACCTCAGGATGTTTGCACAGATCAGTGGACTGACGGGGCGGCCTGTCTCCAAGCAAGTTGTCAAGTACCCTGCTGCTTTGACTTCTCTGGGGTGCCCGAGTGGAGCTGAGAGTGCCAGGAGTGGCGGCACGAAAGGTCTGGAGCTGCCCACCTGCTTGCCATCTGTGCGGGACTTTGCCTCCTCCATCAGCCGCTCCTTCTTGGCGGCCTTGTCCTCCGGCTTGTACTTGAGCAGCAGCTTGAACAGGGTGGCCGCTGAGTTCTTGTCCATGGCCTTGCTGAACCTGTTCAGCGCCGGGGGCACCTGCGACAGGCAGGGGCTTGGGACCTGTGCATGAGATCTGATCTGGTGCATCTGTGCCAACCCTGAGGGGCTGCTTGCACTGGAGCCACCAGCGCACCCATAGCCGCCCTGCTCATCCTGAGACAGGTCTTGAGGTGCAGCATGACACGGCTGCTTCCAGTTGATGGGTACAGTTCTTTGGAGCTCTCGGGACCCAGCAGGCTGCTGGTCGGTGGCAAGATTCCCACTGTGCAGCGCACATATCTGGGCCATGCCTGCTCAGTCCCTGCCTGGCAGCCACCAGGGTCGAAGGCCTGCTCACCTTAAGCCGCTGGTTGAGCACTCTCCGCTGCCTCTGGATGCGTACATACTTGGGCCACTTCACCAGCCGGTGCAGGTCCTTCTTTGGGGGAGGGGCATTGCCAACGCCTGCAGGGCACAAGGGGCATGCATGCTGCTGCTCTGCCATGGTGGCCGCCTGCCATGCTGAAACCAGACTGAATTTCAAACGCACCAAATGTCTTTGGCCGCTTCTCAAACAGAGGGTCTGCCTGCTTGGCAGGGGCAGCAGTCCGCTTGACGCCTGCGGGCGCTGCTGCCACCCTCTTCTTGGGGGCCTGCAAGAACAAGCTTGCTCTTGGCGAAGACTTTCGGCCCCTGAGGAGCTTGATTCAAAGTGAGGCAGATGTTGCATTGAGGGTGTGCAACAAGAGCAGGAGATTTCAGGCCCTGTAGCAGATCTCACCATGTTTCCTGAGCAGCCCTGATCTCAGGCCCTCAGCTTTGTGTGAGGTCTCCCAGATGAATGCCAGACAGCCGGCTGCTATAGGTCAAACGAAGCAAGTGGACACTAAATGTAGACCTTTTTTGCATGCAGGACTGGAGGGTGAACGCAGACAATCTTGCTGATCTGCATGATCATAAGTCCGATCCGCTCCCATAGTGGTCAGCAGCTCCTCGATGGTGGAGTCCCTGTTCGAGTTGGCTCTGCAGGTGCATCAGATCAGGACCCTGTGTGCTGTCAAAAGTCTGCCATCGAGGCGATCTGTCATGGTACTTGCAGGCTGCCATTGCCAATGATTTCTGGATGGTTCAGAGAAGACAGCTTGAGGTAACTGGTACACAGTGGACGGATCAGCGTAGTCAGTCTGCACCCCAATGAGAAAGACTCAGGTGTGCACTGACACATACCAGTGCTGCAGGCAATGCCCGAGGAGGCAGCCAATCGCATGGTTGCCGGCCTTTTGCAGCGGCGCAGGATGTCAGCTGGCCTGCTGGCTCTGTTCGCACAGCAGCTGTCCAGTCTTCACCTGGAAGCAGGTGCATGCTGGGGCAGACCAGCTGACTGGCTCCTGGCTGCAGGGAAGTGCAGGTGGGGCCTGTGCACCCCTGTCTGATGCAGCTGCCTCTCCCAGGTCTTCATCTACGGGACAGGACAGATCTCACCTCACAAGCTGCACACTACAGTGCGGCTGCGTGCTGCATGCAGGTTCTTGGACCGCCTCGCGGTCACCATGTTCCAGCGGATCCCAGACAGTTGCTGGCAATATCTATTCCCACTGGCCTCCACCCTGCTTGAGCTGGACCTTGAGGGTAGCCGAGGAACAGGGACCTCAGCAGTTGATCACATTGCGAAGCTCACGAGCCTGACACGGCTGGTGCTCTCAGGTGTGAGCATCTGACCTGCCTCTGTGATGGGGTCTTCAAGGAGCTTCAGCATGCGAGCCTGTGCTGCGCTCCCCATGGTGCACCATGACAGTGCCCTCACAGGCCCCATGCATGTGTGTTGCAGGCAACGGAGTCATGCCGGCTCGCGGCCTGACCTCCCTGCAGAGCCTGAAGTGCCTCAAAGCTTGTGGCCTGGGCTGGCGCACCGAGGACTGCCAGCACCTCGCCACCCTCACAGACCTGCGCAGCCTGGAGCTTCCCACCAACCCTGTCACTGATGAGGGTGCGGGCAATCAGATTCATGCTTGGAACGATACGTGTCATCATTGCGGAACTGCACAGTGCTCCCCAGGGTTCTCTTTGCAGTGCACCTCAGCTCCACAAGCAAGGGTGCAGGGTGCTGCAATGGAGCTCCAGCCATCTACGCTGTAGGCTTATGCAGCGGTCAGCCTGCTGCCCTGGCAGACTGCTGCTCGCGCCCCTCAGAGCTGCATGCTGCATGCGATGGACTGTCTGCCGCTGCAAGCAGGATGCAGCCTAATGCCGTCTCGCACCTGTGCGGCGCCTTGATGGCTGCTGTGTTGTGGCACGTCTGCAGGCCTCCTGATGCACTGAGGAGGCTGGGGCATGATGCCTGCGTCCCGCCTCCTGTCACCCTCGGCGTGCGCTCGGTGTGCGTGCCAGATCCTGGGCTGCGTGCACAGACACAGCGTAAGCTGGTGCCGACTGCTGACTTCTGGGCTTGCATTCTTGTGCAGGCGCCCAGGCCCTTTCGAACCTACGTCAGTTGACCCTACTGGACGTCTCACTGACACATTGCAGTTGCACCCCGCCTATCCCCAGCCTGCAAGTGCTTCGCATGCACATGTGCGGCAGCCGGAAGGCGCACCTTTGCTGGGGGGGCGGCGAAGCGCCGACCTTCCAGCAGCATGTCCCCGGCCTCCCAGAGCTGCGTGAGCTTGAGCTGGACGCCACGGAGTGGCCACCTTGGGCCTACAAGCAGACCCTCAAGGCTGCTGTCAGCCTGACTCGGCTGTCCCTCAGCTTGTGTCACTCGTTACCTAACGTCAACTTTCTGAAGCATGCCACCGCTCTCCGGGACCTCAACATCCTAGGTAATCCCTTGGACAGCCAGCCCGTGGCCACACTGCCTGGCAACCACCTGAGGGCATGCAAGCGGCATGGTCAGAGTGCTCTTCAGTTTGGTGATGCCTGCCAGGCAGCGGCTGAAGGATGCCCTGTCTCTGCTGCAGGCACCATCAAACCAAAGTTTGATCGGTCCTTGTTTTGCGAGATGCCCAGCCTACAGAGCCTGAACCTGACATGTACTTCCATACACACCAGCAGCCTTGAAGCCCTGCTCCATGTCTCCAAGCTGGTGAGGCTGGAGTTAGCGGAATGTGAGAATCTGGCCACAGCAGGGCTCGTCGTGCTGCAGCAGCTGGGCTCCCTGTCATATCTGGACATCAGCAGTGGAGGGATGCTGGACCAATGTGAGCCCTGCGTGATGTTGCACTCTCCTGTCTTCAGAGGCTGTCTGACTCCTCTTTTCTTAAGTTCCTGGTCATAGATTCAGGTCGTGGTCAACCTTGCCGTCTGCTAAAGGCTGACTCGTCTGTGTCTGCCTGCAGGCTACTCAGATCAGCTGCCTGAAGCACCACCAGGAAGTATGCAATCGATGCGATGCCTGGAAGCATCTGGGAACAGGCTGGGAGTTTGGGAGTGTCGCTGGGTTGCAACTCACATGCCATTTTTGACGCGTCTTGCTCTTGGCAGCAGCAAGACTGATGGCGATGCACTCATGCAGCTTGCTGCATTGACCAGCCTGCAGAGCTTGGCTATATGTCCAAGAGCCTGGATGCATAACGTGTCGGTAGACCACCTCAACAGTTTGGTGTGCAGCTTGACGCTGCTGACGCACTTGCAAGTGAAGAAGCTGTCTTGTGTGCACCAGCAGGACCTGAGGACCCTCCTGCATCTCAGCCCCAGCTTGCTTGAGATACGAGAGGGGTCTACGCTTGTGGCGTCCAGGGTGCCTCTGCCTGCCACCTTGGCAGTGCACAAGTCCCCACCCACCATTCCTGATAGTTTGACAGCTTTCGATGAGCGAATGCGCTACCCCAAGCAAAAACTGCTGCAGCTGAAGATGCATGTAAATGACAATGAAGGTGCCCGCCTGCCTTTGCCTGAAGACTTAAAAATTGGCCAGAAGGAACTGCAGACTTCGGTGTAATGATGTCAGTTGACTGGGCACATTACTTTCTGACACTCATGGCAGGCAGACAGGACCCTGAATGTAAGGGCGCTGGGGGAATCGGGAGCTATGATACAGCCTGAGCTACAAATTTCTGGAATTATGTGGAACTGACTAGAGGTGCCTGCTGTGCTTGCCGGAGCTCTTCTTCCAGCCTCGCAACCTGATCTCTTAAACGTGAGTTCTCTTCCCTCAGCTGCAATGCCTGCACAGGGAGCAGGGTGCATTGAAGGAGCAATGCAGGGCACCAGCAGGGGCAGGATGCCTGCACATGTGGCAGTTGCATGAAGTCTGTGCCTCAGACCACCAGCAGGGGCATCACAGGGATGGACCAGCGCAGCAGGACGCAGTAGCACTGAAGGCAGCCAGGACCACTAAAAGATGACCTCATGCAACATGAGCACCAGGGGCCACACTGCGATCACGTGGGACCTTGAAGGCCTCCACAAAAGATCCACGTATAGGACAGCATGTCCCAGTTGCAGCAGCATGGGCGGAACCCACCTCTGTGCGGGAACGGTCCAGATCTTCGGCAGGTTGCCGCTGCCTCTGGGCCCTGTCCTGCTCCTCCAGGAGCAGGGCAGTCATGGGAGCATGTTTGCCACGCTCGGTGTCCTGCACTGCTGCCACCACCTGCTTGAGCAGCTCTGTCTGTCCCATCATGCCCTCCAGCAGGTGCTTCAGGGGGGGCATCAGCGTAGACAAGGATGCCCCTGTCGGCGTCTGTAGGCACAGGGATCAGGTGGGTGGGAACAGAACTGGGCTGTTCACTGCGTACTTTCGGGGCTTTGACCCTGCACTTTTCTGTACGAGGTCACCAGCAGCACACAGGTGCAGCAGGCTTGCCTGCTGGAGGGCCCCCAGTGTTGCAAGCAAGCTGCCGCCCACCCCGCAGCCTCTCTGTGGCTGTCAAAAACATCCGCGGCAGCCTGACCACTCGCCTGCTGCCCTTGGTGCTCACAGGCAAACGCAAGCAGACCAACTTGCAGCATCCTGGCTCCTGCCTGGCCAGTCACTTGAGTCCCTGACCTGCTGCCCCCTGGGAGCCCCCAAGTCGTGCGACACCGATGCTGACCGCCCCACCCCTCGCTTCTGGCTGTCCCCAAGCTCGTCCTCAACAATCTGGAAGCGCCCTTTGCGACGGGCCTTGTCTGCGTCCACCCCCCGCGCCGTGCCTGGCTCGCTGAGCCGCCCAGCCTCGCTGGTGTCGCTCACCAGCCGATAGGGCTGGGAGACATCCAAGTCCACAAGATGGGCCAGCCGGCTGCAGGGGCACCAGCCTGTGTCAGGCCTGCCTGGAGCATGACTATGCTGGAGCACATGGCTCACACTGTGCATGAGCCGACACTGAGGCCACCAGGACGGTCAAGAACTATACTGGCTGCAGGCAAACTTGCTGGCATGGCACAAGCAAGGCTTCCATTGAATCGTCCGCGCATCTGTTGCACGGCTGAGCCCTGCTGGTGGCATCAGGACCACAGCTTGAGAAAAGGCCCAGCTGTCTGATTGTGCGTCCCAAGCTTGCCTGCCATGGTCAGGCGTCGTCGGCTTTGAGCTCCCTGGCTGCTGCAAGTTGTGCTCCATGAGCGCTGCCCCCTCCTGATCCGCTGGCGACATAGGCGGCGGCGCATCCCCCTCATACACCTCAAATCGCCCCTGCTTCTGCGGCAATGACAGCAACTGGCATCAGCTTTAGCTTGAGAGGCAGGGTGCAGTTGCCCTGCATACACAGCACAGCAATAAGGCCACCCCGCCAGCACTGCATGAGGCAGTGCAACCTTGGGGCTGCCTCTGCTTTGCATGGGCCACAACATCAGAAGGAGAGGGTCAAAGCTGCCCCATGTTCCCCATGAGTCAAGAGCTGATGGGCAGACACCTGGTTCGCTGCAGAACAGTCACAACTGGTAAAAGCGGGCCCCCCGCCTCAGCGCGGTCCAGCCAGCAACTGGCTGCCACTGACACTGCCAGCAGGGTGGAGCACTGAGGGCTCCAGTGCGCTGCAGTGCGGCGCACACCTTGTGCCCCGGCTTGACCAGAACAGGCTTCGACGAGCCTGCCTTGCTGGGCGTGGTCGCCCCATGCAGGCTGCTTGCGCTCATGGTGCGCTGGGAAGGCATGCCGCTGCCCTGGGTCACCAGCGGCAACGGCGGTTTGTTCAGGCTTGGGGAGATGGCCCCCAGGCTGGGGCCCCCCGCCGCAAGCTGCCCCGCGTTGCTGGTCGCGCGCGAGGGTGCCTGCGGCGTGGCAGAGCCCCCTGACCCCTGCCCCCGCAGGTCGCTGGGCTGCTGGGAGGACACCGTGGGCATCTGCAGGTGCTGGGACCCCGAGGGCGTTCGATCGGCGAGCAGCGAGGCGGGGAGCGATCCCGAGCCCTGATGCTGCAGGGCCGAATTGTGGCCCCCATTCTGGGCGTGCATGCTGCCGAATGGGCTATCTGGATGGGCGCTGGACGTCAGGGCTGCACGCAGCAGGCAGTGTAAGGCATGGACATGAAAACGGGGGCCAGACCGCAGATGGCGGTCTTGCATGCTGGCGCCGGATGGCAGCACTGCAGGTAGGGGAGCTCTAGCACGTCACACCTGTCACTTAGTGCACCACACCTGACGCCCACCACTCTCAGGGCATGCAGATGATCAGCAGCTGCTTGCACTGTGGCAAGCAACTTGCAGCAGGATGAGCAGTTGTGGCACAGCTTGCATCACCAGGCACTCAGCAATAGATGCCAGACTGACGAGCAGATGGTGATTCTGGCAACAGGCCAGCGCCATGCAAGCAGGCACATGTTGTCATTCTAAACTCACAGGGCTGCTCTGAGATGGGGGTCAGGCCGCCAGGCGTGTCGGCGTCCCCATCTGCAGCTGCAGACCTCTTCATTGCCGAGACATCGAAGTTCCAGCCACTCACTCCCCTGATGTAAGCCGCCTACAGCAACACCTTGCTGTAAAGCCTGAGTTGGCAGGATCCGGCAGTGTCTCAAAGGGAACATTCAAGCTGGGAATGGAACCGAATGGCAGCCATATCACCATAGAAGCTGGGCTCCAGTCAGGATGATGTGAGCAATTGCTGGCCTGCATAGATTTTGGCTTTGCTGTGCTGACAGCATTGTCTGCTGCACGAAAGCCCCGCAGTTACCAAGCTTGGTTACAGGCAGGCCACCAGGCAGGAACATGACCCCTGAGGGAGCCAGGCAAGGGGAGCTGGTGGGCCTCAGGGAGACTTTGACACTACAAGAGCAACGGCTGCCGCTGCCAGCACCCACCTGGCTCTGCATCATCTTGGAATGGTTCTCGTCGCAGTTGTTGGGCGCAGTGCCGCCCCGCATGCGCTTGACGCGCTCCACCACAGGTGGCAGGCCTGACAGAAGGTGCTTAACTAGGTAGCCGGGGTCATGTGCAGTCTGCAGGCAGCAGCTGCGCACTTGGGGCGCTTGTAGGTCCAGCAGCGGCACCTTGCTTTAAGTGTGTCGATTCAGGCAGTCTGCTGACGGCTTGTGACCAGGCTTGGGCAAGGCGTGACAACAGGCAGCTGAAGGTTGAAGGATGCATGCTAGATCCAGGCAGTCAGCTGGGAGCTGGGTTATACAGGCCTTTTTCAGGCGGGACCAAGGTGCCAGGCAGAAGCTTGCAGTGCGTGCAGCAGCAGCAGGGCTCAATGCCAAAGGTGCACTACCAGCGCACCTTGAAAAACTTGTGTTCAAGGAGTTGCTGCGCCGTGGGACGCTTGCTGGGGTCTTTCATCAGGCACTTACCCACAATGTCCCGCATTGCCTGCATGAGGAGGCACATATATGTATTGCTGTCAGGTATCTAAAGACATATAAGCAGGTCCAGAGTTATGGTGCAGTGCCGGTGGCCCATAGGTGTGTGTCAAGGCCGGAGCAGCAGTCTGGAAATCAGGCATTGCTGGTGGACACTCCCTCCCAGACAGGGGATGCAGCACAGGGCACCTGAAGCATGCTCTCCTGAAGCTGCCTGCCCACCTTTGAAAAGTGCTTCTTTCCACTGTCAGACTCCAGGGTGGGAGGAGGGTTCTGTATGGTCATGAGCAGCACCTTCATGGGCGGCAGCTTGGCAAAAGGGGCATGCCCATGCGCCAGCTCTAGTATGGTGATGCCAAAGGACCAGATGTCTGCCAGTGAGTTGTACCTGCAGCGCAGTGAGTGAAGCAGGTGGGGCCGAGCAGCTTTGTGCGCAAGAGGATGCTGGACACCAGTGAGCAGGCAGGCGACGTGCAGTTGCCAGGCATCAGTGCGCTGGAGCGGCCGGCAGCCTGCAGACCCCTGCGGGCTCTGATATCACGAGCTGATGGCCAGCGAGTGTGGGAGCTGCCAGGTGTGCACCCCGGCTGGGTGCAGGTGTTGCTTGTTGCAGGTGGCGCACGCCAGGCATGCTGCAGCCACCGGTGCCAGCGCAGGCGCATGCCCACCCCTGCGTCTGCTCCATGACCTCCGGTGCCATCCAGCAGGGCGTGCCCACAAAGGTGTTGCGCGCCATCTGCTGGTTGCCCCAGGACCCGCCCCGCTCCATGGTGGCCGCCACGCCAAAGTCCGCCAGGAGCACCTGCCCATCCTTCTCTATCAAGATGTTGCCAGCCTGCAGGAGAGCGGCAGGCAGGGCGTGCGTTTGACCTTCCAGTCGGCGGTGCATGGCTCGGTCTGTGAGAGCCTGAAGCAGCTGAATGGGCAGCTGCTGAGGTCCAGAACGACACCAGCCGATGAAAGCCAGTTGGCTGGGCCTTATGTTGGCATGGGCAGCCCTGCTCATGCCTGGCTCCCAAGAATGCGCATCTGCACCAGCCTCTGCAGCTGCAGGCTGCCTGCCTGGCACAGCTGCCCGAGCCGCCAGGGCCCAGCGGCTGGGCATGAGGCTTGCCTTGACATCCCTGTGGATAGCTCCATGCTTGTGCATGTAGTCCAGGCCTTTGAGCACCTCCTTCAGGATTGTGGCAATCACTGGCTCCTCCAGACCCTGCACGTAAAGACAATCCAATCTCAGCGTCCTTGGCATGGCTGCTGTGTTGTTATGCATGGAGACAAGGCCAATTCAGAGATGGCTGCCTCATGCATGGCCTGGCATGGCTGCTAAGCATATGCATGGTAGCTAGGGCACAAGCATGGGCTGCTGACCTTGGGGCAGCTGAAGCTCATGATGACAAGCAGCGACCATGCCTCAAGGGCGCATGCAAGCATGGTCGCTGACCTCAGGGTAGCTGAACTTCATGATGTTGAGCAGCGACCCATGCATCACATATGGCATGACCATCCAGAGGTTTTGCGTGTGCACGAAGCTGCTGTACAGCGGCAGCACGTTGGGGTGCAGCAGCTGGCGCATGGTCTGGGCCTCCCGAACAATCTCCTCCTGCATCGGCAGCCGAACTGCTCAGCCCTGGGCAGCACAGGCTCCTGTGCACAGTGACTTGGCAGCACATGCTGTGTCACCGCAGCCACTGCTCCAGGCACTCACCAAGCTGCAGTTCAAGTTCTCCAGATCCAGCAGCTTGACTGCAACATACTCATTGAGGGGCTTGCAGTGTGCCCTCCAGACCTGCAGAACAATGCATGTTATTGTCTTGTTGGCCGCGTATTTCGTGCATGAGACCAGGGCAGCGACCTTGTCGTAAGGGCTGAGTCCTAGAACTGCCTGGCAGGCAGCATTGGCTGCCACAGCAACATGTCCACTCACTGTGGCACTGACTCCCCTGCCTGCCTCCTCAAGCAGCTCATAGTCCTCTGCTGATGTGGGATAGTCCCTGCAGCACACCAGGCTCAGTGCAATACGCCCTGGCACAATCAAGATCGAAGTATGGGGGCAGACACTTACTTCCGCAATACATTGAGATTGTTGGTGCTCTTGGCTGTCTGCAGAAATGTTCTTGCTCTCTCCATGGCCACAGCAGATGACCCTCAAGCCACTTCCTGCCTGCTTCAGAACGGCTGTGACGTGATGTTGCGGGGACAAGCTGTCCTCATGAGATCTTGAGCTTCCAGGAAACGTAGGATTTTCTTTTAAGTTGCCTCGACTGCGCGCCACCATGGAGCACTCATTTCATGGGCTAAGAGTAACAGTTCTGTTGGGCTCAATGCCTGCCAAGGCGGGACATGTGATCAAGTCCACCGTGAGCATGACAGTGCTAACGTTTTTCCCTGCCAAGTGATGCATGTCAGTGCTATCAGCGAGTCAGTTTGCATAGTCATGGCACAGACCGGGCACTTCAAGGATTGGCGTGACATGTCACGGCTGGCAGGTGCTGTGCCACTGTTGCCGCTCAGCAGTGACACTCCAATCGCCCAGCAGGGAGGGCAGGCGCTGCTCAAAATGTGCCAGCTGCTGCAGCGGCTGATCCTGCAGGCTGGTTCGAGGACGCTTCCCTGCAGAGCACACCTGGGTTGCCTGGGCTTGTGCCACACTGCAGCAGGCTCTGTGTGTCCATATGTAATATGCTGTCTCACCAGTCACACGCCTAGGGACAACAACTGCCAGCTTGCTGCCACTTGGTGGCTGTCTGCTGGTCACCTGGACCGGTGGCAGGATGCTGACATAGAGCTGAGCTGGTGCAGATTGCAGGCCCCACACCTTTATATCTGCAGCACATTGCCAACAACATCAGTCCAGCTCATGGCCAAAAGCAATTCCTGGGCAGCAGGTGAGTGCAGAGGCCAACAATATGCCTTCAGCAGAGGCAGGAGCCATCAGCCTCCTGGCTTTCATAACAACATGCTGCTGCGGCTCCCGAGGCCTCGTGCAGGCGCAAAGCCATGCTGTGATCATCACCTGAGCGCTCCCCCAACGTGACAACCTGCAAGGGTGGTGTCCACCCATCTCCAAATGACGCAACTGCAATATCTTGTGGATCCAGTGCAAAGGGCGGCTGCAAGTCGCACTGGTAGCCCGGGTGGCTTGCCAGGCGGCCTGGCATGCGAGGATCTCCTCCCAGTCGCTCACGCTTGTGCTGCAGAAGACGCTGTTTGTCTTCCTGCCGGCTGCATCATAGATGAGACTCTCATTGCCCCAGAACCAGGTCCACAGTGCAGAGCTGCTCAGCCAGTGCTGTCTCTAGACTGGTGCACTGAAGACATGGAGCTAGGCTGCTGCTGGACAATACCGAGGGAATTTTGCTGCTGCACTGTACCTCCAAAACCCAGACTGGGACGTTTACACATCAGTAGCCAGCCCAGCATCATGGCTCTGAAGGACCCACCTGTGCAGGTGCTGCCTCTGCCTCCACAGAGTCTCCACCAGATTCTCCCTTCGCTCCTGCTCCTCCCAGGACCGGTCTTCTGTGTCATGCACAGAAGTGGTAGCACAAAATGGCTGCACACCTGCAGTATAGCCTTCACAAAGATCATGCAGCAGTGATGCACTTGTGATGGATTGGCTGGATATGCTGCTGGGAGCTGCAGCTGCGGCTCTGCCTTCTGATAGGTGCAAAGGGGGCTCCCACACTTTGCATGGGCTGCAGCAAAGGCTCGGCCCACTGCCAGGTGGCACACAGGTGCCAAGTCAGGCTGCACCTGCTGCATGGCCTCTGGGGAACGCAATGGGGCTGCTGCCTCCCGAAGAGCTGCTGCGTCCTGTTGCTGTGCCCCAGGATTGGTTCCAAGTTGCTGGCTGCTGGCCACGCTTTGGGGTAACTGCCACGCTGCCAAACACATCCTTGAGGGGGAGCATCTTATTGACTCTGAGGTAGCGCTTCAGGCTGTTCAACTGCACAGCACAGACTGCATGCATGTTGCAGCACTTGCTGCTGCGCATGGTGGAGGCGGGCACAGAGAGTCCTGCTGCCTACTGCCACCCGACAACGGCATCAATACAGGGCCATCACCACAGGGACGGGCAGCAAGGCAAAGCAGGAGCAGGCTGCCAGATGTGGCTGGCCTTCACCTCAGTAAGATTGATCCAGCCGCCAGAGAGCTGGCGCGCCACCCGGCGGCCCAGCAGCAGCGCACAATGGCACAGCACCTCCAGAAATTGTACATAAGACAGATCCTGAACACGGTATGTCTCCAGCAAACCCACAACCTCTCGCTGGGAGAGCAGCCCTGGCACCACCTGCAACGGTACATGGCGCAGCGCAGCTTTGGTGCTTGTTGACCAACTTCGCTATTCTTGTTTCATTGATCCTGCATTGGACGTGTCACTGTACTGGGCAGGCTGTTGGCCTTGCGCTCACCTTGAAGTCCGACAGCAGCATCAGAGTGTGGCCTGCACGCATGCCCTTTTGCGTGCCTGCAAAGTTCTGCCAGCCTACTCTCCCTGCCAGGTTTGGGAGAGCTGCATATTGGGCGTAGCAATGCTTAGCCTCACCATCCAACTGCTGCAGAAGTGCCTGCAGGGCAGCTCACAGCTGTGGGAGGGGCTGCATCTGGGGCAGGGGCAGGAGCAGGAGCTGCGAGCAGGTGAGCACTCACCAGGCCATGTGGCGTGCACAAACCCCTCAGGGGGGACAGCACCACCTGCTGCTGCTGAGCGTGCGGCAGCACCCACTTGCTCAACAGCTTGGCATAGGTACCAATCTGCATCAGCCCAGCCAGAGGTGAACCGCTCAGCGCAGATGTCAGCACCTGCGCGGCGACTGGGACCTCACCTCTGCGACCTTTCTCAGATGCACCTCATGTAGAACATGCTCCAGACCCAGCAGTGTGATGCAGCCAGCCTCCTGTTGCAGAGTGTTGCTGGTGCCCACTAGTGCTGCAGTGAACGCTGCCTGGGCTTCCAGCAGGCCAAGCCTGCATGGGCAGCAGCAACCAGGCTCATGTTTGCAAGGCTTGCATCTGGGCCAACAACAGCTGGCCAACTAGGTGCTGACAGTGTCACAGAGCAGAGCCTGACCTGTTGTCCAGCAGTGTGCTGTCCAGAAGTAGCTGCATACACCGCTCCATCGTCATACCAGGCATCACCAAACCCTGCACAGCCATTTCGTCAAGATTAAGGGAGTTGACAGGCCTCAATGACTGGTCCAGACATGTGCAGGCAGCCTACCCGCTCATCCCTGCTGTAAGTTTGAAAGACTGCTGCCAGACGCTCACTCAACTCCTGCTCACTCAGCTCTTTCAAGGCCTACATAGCACAGATCGCGGCTTAGCATCTGCCCTGTCGAACAAACAAACATACCTGCCAGCCTTGCCTGCTTGCTCATACGCAGGCGTGCAGCCTCTGCAGCATCTTTGGTGAGATTCTGCGCAGCCAGCACACGAGCCGTGGGGTCTGAAGTGGCAATGGTGACCGGTGGCATGATGGGACTGGCAGCATACAGGTTGTAGGACCGCGTCTGCAGCAGCGAGGCTCCTTCAGATGTTAGCAGGGCGCCAGACGCGGCAACCACCAACCAACTTTGGCTCACTGCATGAACCAATGCCGAATTGACATGGGATGGGTCATCTAGCTTCTGCAGGCAGGCAGAGTGCATCCAGATCAGGTTGCTGGCATGCGTGAATAAGCTCAACTTTGCACAGGCAAGGGCCCCAAAGCTAGCAGCCAGTACGCTCTGTAGGTGCATGGGGTGTACCAGGAGCTTGAAGAATGCGAGCACTGAGTTTTCTACATCGACAGGCTGATCGTTGGCACCGGAATGCTCTGTTCTCACAGCCATCTTCCACTAAATGGATAGCTCCGTGCACGACGCAGGCGGCATTGCTGGACAGGCCATTAGGTAGCTTGGTGGCAGGTGCATTTCTATATTTGCAATCGCGAGAAGGTCTGCAAAGCCTCTTGAGCAGAATCATGCAGACATCGATGCAGCTCTCTGCTGTGGGGCTCGCCAGGCCTGGGCATACGTGTCAGGACATGAGGTGCCCAGCCGCTCACCTTGCCTCCACCGCTGGCTCCTTTGCAGGCCGGAGCAAGCTTGCCATGCGCCAGTCAAAGAGGTGGGCCTGGCAGGCTCCACATCAATCACATGGTGCAGGGCAGCTGCAAAGCAATTGACCAGTGCCTGTCTGCTGATTGCATTGCTGAACCTGCAGGTGCAGGCGCTCGCAGGCACTGACCATCCAGAATGTCATTGAGAAGCCACTGCTGGAGAACAGCTCGGCCAAATCAGTATCCAGCAGCATCGCAGGTCAGCACGCTCTCTGTGCCTGTCTTCATCTTGCAGGCTGGCGCTGTGCATGTGCAATGCAACTGCTCAAACGGCCCGTCAGTGGGCCCCCTCTAATTGGTTGATGCCCACCTGCAGCTGTGATTCTGGGAGGTGGCGCCGGAAGCAGGCTGTACCCCCTGACCAAGCAGAGGGCCAAGCCCGCAGTGCCCATTGGAGGGGCATATCGCCTGATTGATGTCCCCATGAGCAACTGCATCAACAGCGGCATCAGCAAGATCTACATCCTGACCCAGTTCAATTCCACATCCCTGAACAGGTGTGCATCTGCTGGAGCCGTCACAGCGTGGGCCTCCCAGGCTTCAGATGACACATGCTGCAGAGCTTTGCGTGTTGCACTTTGCACAGCACTGCAGCAGGGAGTGGCCCGTCACTGCTTGGCACCATGTTCAACCCAGAGCTGCCATGCTGGCAGCACTTGCTGACACCTGCACTCTGCACAGGCACCTGGCAAGGACGTATAACTTTGGCAGCGGGGTGCGCTTTGGTGGAGATGGGTTTGTGGAGGTGCTGGCGGCCACCCAGACGCCGACTGGTGAGCACCTGCACTTCCCTGCTTTGGTTGAGGTTGCTGCGCTGCCCGCAGCCATGCACAGCGCACTGCTGGCTGGACCTGTGCACTCCAGCTCCCCTGCTGTGATGTCAGCTGCAGCCTGCCCTCAGCTGAGGACTGGCTTCGCCTGCTGCCTGCTGTGCACTTAGCCTGCCTGCTGTCTGCTGTGCAATGAGACAGCTGCCTGCTGTGCAGACAAGGAGTGGTTCCAGGGTACGGCTGATGCTGTCAGGCAGTACAATTGGATGTTTGAGGACATCAAGAACCGGGCAGTCCAGGACATTGTCATCCTATCAGGAGATCACCTGTAAGCATTCCCACTGGTTGCACGGCATCTCCCCCCTGCACAGCAGCAGCTCAGTGGTTGACCGTTGTGGAGTGCTACTGTGGTGTGCTGCCCCACATCAACATCGTGACCGTTGGGGAGTTGCCCCTTCTCACCAGCACATAACATCTGGGCTTACCAGGTTGGGCATGCGTGGTCTCTCACCCGTTGTGGTGCGGGGTCCTGCACTGCAGCATTGTGGGCCACTTAGTGTCGTGACGTACTGCCTTGACTGCGGCCTCTGCAGAGCTGCACTCTGGCGCTTGACCTGCTCCTTGCGTGGCTCTGGCAATGAGCTGCGCTGCAGCATTCCAGCCACTGTGCCCCTGTACAGCAGCCTTTCAGCAACGAGATGCTGTGTCTTGCATCCGTGCTCTGTACCTGCACAACAGTTTGTTGCCCACCATTGTGTCCTGCCGCGCTGCTTTGAGCTGCTGCTCCCTGCCCCACAGGTACCGCATGGACTACCTTAAGTTTGTGGAGCACCACAGGGCTACCGAGGCCGACATCACCATTGGCTGCCTGCCTGTGGACTACGAGCGTGCCTCTGACTTTGGGCTCATGAAGATCGATGATGAGGGGCGCATCCTGGTGAGACTTGTGGGCTCCCCCATCTGGCTTCCAGCAGGCTGCCATGCATCAGCCCGCTCCCTGGGAATGTGCCGTGGCCCAGGGGGGTGTGTTGCCCCAATGCTGGCATGCCACGGCAATGCGGGGCCCTGCCCGCTCTGACATTAGGGAGTCTGGGCGGGTCTGATGCTGCTGTGCGGGTCCTGGCAACCTGCTGGAAGGCAGCCTACGCTGTGTCGCAACTTCGGACTGAGGCCAGATGTGTGCTGTTATGGGAGGTGGGCAGTGGGAGGCTGAGGGAGGCCCTGCACAGTAACAGCGGGCACATGGTGGCTCCAAGCTAAGCAGGCTTGGTGAGAGAAGCATGTCGAGCAGAGCACTGTCTGTGCACGTCAGTCCTCCATTTTGCCATCATGCAGTGACCATGTCTGGGTCCTGCCCCATGCCTGGTTGCTGTTGATGCTCTGCTGGGCGCCTGCAGGACTTTGCTGAGAAGCCCAAGGGCAAGGAGCTGGATGACATGAAGGTGGACACTACTGTGCTAGGTCAGTGCGTCGTGGTATTGCCTGCTGCCAGAGGACCAGTGCATGGGGAGCATGACGCCAGGGCAGTCTTGAGATGCACACAGCCATTCTGCTCTGGCCTGCACTGCAACTGAGGAACTGCCGTGCTGCGTAGTATTGCAGGCATCTGATTGCACACTCAAAAGTTCAGTGGCACTAACAGAGCTCAGGATAAGTTTGTGGTATAGCACAGCTGCCTGTTGTTCAGGCCCTAAACGCTGTCAGAGAGTGCATGCCTCCATGTGCACAAGTCGTACTGCCTTGTGAGCACGGAGCCCCCTTCAGGCTTGGATGCTGAGGCAGCCCTGCCTTGCCAGCCTTGCCTGAGCCAGCCCCTTGACACTCACGCAGCAGCAGCTGAGCATGCTCAACACCACATGGTGCAGGCCTGGATGCTGAGGCAGCCAAGGACAACCCCTTCATTGCCAGCATGGGCATCTATGTCTTCCGCAAGTCTGTGCTGGTGGACCTGCTGAAGAACAAGTTCCCCAAGAGCAACGACTTTGGCGGCGAGATCATCCCCGCTGCGGCCAGCGACCACAAGGTCATGGGCTACCTGTTCAACGACTACTGGGAGGACATTGGGACCATCAAGTCCTTCTTTGAGGCCAACCTGGCACTGGCACAGCAGGTGGATCTGTGTTCATTGAACTCGTCACATCCGCTGTGGTTGAATACCGGCATATGGGATGCAGCAGGTTGGCACTATGTGCTGCACAAGCAGGCATGCCTGGTACCAAATTAGCAGATGCAGCAGCTCCACGAGGTCATTCTGTGCACCTGCGTGATGCACCTTGCTGAGCCTGCGCCGGCTTGCTTCCTTCCCTAGCTGCTGGCCATGGTGAGCAGCTGACTCAGGCTAAGTGAGCTGGTGCAGTAGTACGCAGTGCTGTGCAATGCTCCCCTGCTCCATCTGAAGTTCCTGCAGCAGCTGTTTGTGTGTACCGCAGCTCCAGGATCAGAGTCCGCCTGCGAGACATGCTGCACCTTGGTTTGCAAGCTCAATCTGAAGTGGTCTACCTAATGTCTGCCTCACACCTGAGTCTGCTGAAGCAGCTACATGTCTGACCTGCAGCCGCCCAAGTTTGAATTCTACGACCCCCAGACGCCCATCTACACCTCCCCCCGCTTCCTGCCCCCCGCCAAGATTGTGCACTCCAAGATCGCAGATGCCATCGTCAGCCATGGCGCATTCCTCGAGGAGTGCACTGTAGAGAATGCCATTGTGGGCCTGCGCTCACGCATTGGCAAGAACGCCGTCATCCGGGTGAGCTGACTCGGCACTCTGCCTGCATTACGGACCTATCAGGTGCTGGGCAGGGGCCTGGCTGCATCAGCAGTGTCTGACGAAGCCTCCTCTGGGAGGCAGCACTCTTCAGGGAGGTCTGCACGGGCCGGGTGAGCTGCTCTGGGGCTGCGCATCCTGGATGCACACACACATACCCAATAGATGCTTGGTAGGGGGATCGGTGCATCATGTGGCTTGACCAAGGCTGCTCCAGGTTTGGGAAGGCTGCTTCAGCAGGGTCTGATCATGGCTGCCCTAAGAGGCAGGAGCATTGTCCAAGAGGTCTGCATCAGAACAGTCATTGTCAGCAACTGTAGGGCGGCACACCAGCTGAGGGGGCCCATCATGCGTGAAGCAAATGCAGCAAGCCCTGCAAGACAGCTGGAAGTACTTGTTGAGGTCTCACTCCATACTCTCCCTGCTGGCATTGCCACAGAAACGCTGGCTTCTGCGCACCTTCATATCTTTCAATGCTCCCTGCGCAGCTGCCAACTGCTAGCAGTATTGGGCTGCAGGCAGGCTAACTACACCAGCAAAAGAATCTCTGCTCAGGCCCACCGCTTGCTTCAGCACCTGCCTGTCTGAGGCATCCCGCTGCACGTTCAAGCTGCACAATGCTGATGAGCCTGGTTTTGCAGGACGCGATGGTGATGGGGGCTGACTACTATGAGTCCGAGGAGCTGCGGCAAGAGCTCTTCTCCCAGAACCATGTGCCCATAGGCATTGGCGATGGCAGCACCATCAGCAACACCATCGTCGACAAGAATGCCAGGATCGGCAAGCACTGCGTCATCGTTAACAAGGATGGCATCGAGGAGTCCAACAGGGAGCAGGACGGCTTTTACATTCGCAGTGGCATTGTCACTGTCCTGCGCAATGCTGAGATCAAGGACGGCACCACACTCTGAGCCTGTTGGCTCTGGGTCTAAGCCGCCGCCTGCTGGTTCACACCAGAAGTGACCCTTCTCCAGCTGAAACAGGCTGTTTGAAGTTGCCCGCACTCAACAACATCACATCCAGTAGCATCACAACCAAATCCCCGAGTGAACTCAACATGTGGCAATATGTTTGTCTGGTCTTGTGACATGAGAAGACATGTGTCTTGCTCCCACTGAAGCAATTCGATGGACTGAGGCGCTGCCCTGCCATTCTTCTCAGCCTTTGTCCATCTCAGCTGGCGTCTTAGTGTTCAAGGCCAGGGCGTGCAATCCGCTATCAAGCTCCTCGTCTAGTAGGCTGTACACCAGCTTGTGTCTTTGTACTAGAGGCTTGCCTGCAAATGCCTCAGAGATTATCTCCACACTGCATGGGCACACCAGAGTTCCAGTCGGCTAGTTAGTTATGGCAAGCAATGAATTGCTGTTGGCCTACCTGAAGTGAGTTTCTGCATCTGGATCACCGCTGGGATTGCCACTGTGCCCAGCATGTTTGGAGCTGTCATCCCTCACTGTGAGTTTGGTGGGCTTCAGAGCCTCTGTGAGTTTCCTGCAGGCACAGGATTTGTAAATGATGCAGCGCATTATTGCATGCGAGAGCCACTAAGAGATGCTGACCGTGTGATGACAGCTGCCCTGGGCCTGCTGGAGTTGGCTGCCATAGCAAACAGCATCGACCTGAGGCTGTCAGCTTTGACTGATTCAGTACCCGGCCATGTGTGCTCTGAAAGCCCAAAAAAGGTGGTGCAGGAGTCTGGCAGCGGCCCTTCTGCAGCATCAGCATGATTTTGCCACCTCTTTGGGGCCTCCCAAGCCAGGCCCAAAGCTGGCACTCCCAGGCGTCAAGAACATCATTGCAGTGGCATCAGGGAAGGGTGGTGTTGGCAAATCCACCACAGCAGGTGGTCTGCTGTGCTTCCCAAACTCTGTGCTTAACAGGCATTGCCCCATCCGCTGACCCTGGCTGTACCTCTGCGCAGTCAATATTGCTGTGGCCTTGGCCCAACACAACAGGCAGAAGGTCGGCCTGATGGATGCTGATGTTTACGGCCCCTCAATACCTCGCATGATGCATCTCAGCAGCAAACCTGTCAGCAGCCCAGGTGGGGCTTCATTTCAGCCTTTTGCCCAGAGCGGCAGCAGTCCAGCCCTCAGACATGCACTGTGCTCTGCAGAAGGCAAGATGGTTCCGCCAGAGAGCCACGGAGTGCGCTGCATGTCTATGGGCCTCCTGATGCAGGTCAGCTTGCCCGTGTGCTGCGTGATGAGTGCATGCCCACCAGCTTGGATGGGTACTGATGGCGTCCACAGGAGGATGCACCTGCAGTGTGGCGTGGTCCCATGGTGATGAGTGCACTCGAAAGCTTCATGACAAAGGTGGCATGGGCGCCGCTTGATGTGCTGGTCATTGACATGCCCCCAGGGACGGGTGAGGTGCACTTCACTTGGACTGCTGCTTGTTGCCCAGTCAATCATTTGCCTCTCCAGTGTCCACCAGCTTGCTCATCGCTTGACCTCGCCATTGACAAGGTGCAGGTGATGCACAGCTGAGCGTCAGCCAGAGGCTGCCCCTGTCTGGAGCAGTCATTGTTTCTACACCTCAGGTGAATGTGGCTGCTGTGATGCCAGGTTCTGCGCCAGCTTGCATCAGGTGTCAGCATCAAGGGAGCTGACCTCCTCCATGCTCTGAGCTGCAGGACATTGCTTTGATCGATGCCCGGCGAGGGGTCAACATGTTCCGCAAAGTGAATGTGCCCATCCTGGGCATAGTGGAGAACATGAGCTACTATCAGTGTCCCAGCTGCGGCCACCAGGACCATATCTTTGGGGAAGCTGGGGCCAAGCAGACAGCAGCGGAGATGGGCATTGAGCTGCTGGGCGAGGTGTGCAGGCACCTTGCTGCTGGCCAGACTGCTTGCAAGCAGTTCTACCAGTTGCTATGGGCTGGCCTGCCTGCAGGTGCCACTGCTGCAGAGAATCAGGGAGCAGGCAGATGCAGGCCTGCCGATGGTGGCCAAAGATCCTGGCTGCCCCAGCAGCCAGAGTTACATCAGCATTGCAGACAGGATCCACCAGTTGCTCAGTGGTGCACCCCCAGCACGGCACCGCTGAGCACAAAGCTCACCAGGAAGTCAGAGATGACCTTCATGTGCCTAAAGGGAAGGATTGTGTTGGGCAGAGTCACGCGAGGCCAGCTGGGCATGCCAGCCTGCTGTAGGCACTAGGAGAACCAAGGTGCTGGCTCTTCCAACTTGAAGGCCTTGTGCCTCGACATGGCACAGCTGAGACATGGGTTCCAGCCTGGTAGACTGGGAGTACAGTGCCATCCTGGCTTGGTGCCCGCAGTCACTCGCTGCCAGACACTGCCAGCTAGTTTCCTGCCACACTGTCATGCATAGCCCACTTACACGTGTGGCTGCTGGCAAGCAAGCTCCTTCGCTGCCAGGCCAAGATTTGAAGTGAAGGGTTGTGCATGGTTGGCACCCCTTCCACACCAAAGGTGCTCACCCTGCTGTGCTGGATATGGCGAAACTTGTTGCTTGTGCTCCGCAAAGTCTTGCTTTGGCGTCAGCGCCCGACACCAACACTGTTGGCATCAATGTGATTTATGGCATCTTCTGGGCATGGCAACCCAGTGACATGTGCTCTCTGGTCCCCCATCTGAGCCTCAAGGTTCAGTTGGTAGTTCATCATGGGTGTGCCTGATGTGCCATGGCTTGCTTTGTACCTCACAGAGGTGTCTCCTCTCCCCAATCATTGTGGTCGGCGGAGCCAGCCCGAGCAGCCCTCATGCTCATGGCCGACACAGCCAACTGTAAGTCAAATGTCAAGCAGTGCCAGAAGGCATTGCCCTGGCAGTGCATGAGACTGCTGACTCGCACAGCCATTCTGTGGCATGGCCGGCAGAGGCAGTGCATGGGCAGCTTTGGCGGGCCAAAGTTGGTGCATGTGGGCATCAGATGTGCAGATGACTACCATCAAGCACCTCGCGGTGAGCACCCTGGCAGCTACCTGACATAGACAGTATTTGGGATTGGCCAATTCCCCTTCAGGATGATTGGCAGGGCCAAGTCTGATTGGCAGGGGTTCCGAGCAGACAAACCCAGAGAGAGCAAGCACACCGTCGCAATCAGCCCACGGGCTCTGGGGAGAAGTTTCCTCCATCGGCCCTTCTGAACCCAAAGATCAAGCTCCCTGAGCATCAGAGCCTCTCGAACAAAAATTTGTGACTTACTTTCATGACAGGCCTGGTCAAACTATTCAAGATGGCCTGAACAACAGCCCCAACCGATTGATCATGGAAGCAGGAGCAGCAGTCCGTCTGCCCAGCGGAGATGTGGGTTGGGACACAAATCTCAGCCGTGCAGACAGCTATGGCATGGCTTGTTGGAAGTCTGCCCTGGAGCGAGTAGTTCCTTCCGTGGTGGTGCTGAAGTGAGCAACATTGATGCCTCTGAGTGAGCTTGGCATGATGGCCCAGGCAGACTGCTGTCTCTAGCACCCAGGCTTTAGCATGTAGCATGTGCCAGGGAGAAAGGCTGGTGTGCTTCATGCTCCATGTAACAGCACAGTGTGTGCTCTACACCGCAGGGTGACACAAGCACGTTCAGTGGACACAGAGGTCTCAGGTTCCTCTTATGCTACGGGCTTCATTGTGGATGCAGAGAGGGGCCTGATCCTTACAAACCGGCATGTGGTGACTCCAGGTGCGGAGGCTTGTTTGATGATGAGTGCCCATGGGACTTGTTGTGCTACTTGCTGCCCCTAGGCTGTTAAGCCTGCCCTTCCCCACAGGCCCCGTCACTGCTGAGGCAATCTTTCACAACAGGGAGGAAGTAGCTGTCAAGGTGAGCAGCAGCGGTGATGTCAAGCTGCTCCAACCATGTGAGGCTCCACAGTTTACCCATCGCTGTGCAGGCACTATGGCTGGATCCAGTCCACGACTTTGGCTTCTTCAGGTCTGGCAGCCAAGGCACACTGCACTGCGTGGCGCTGCAGGTTTTTTGATGGGCTGTTAGGCCAAGCCACCTGTGCACCCCTGCAGGTTCAATCCTGCAGAAATCAGGTTCCAGAAGCTGACCTCGGTCCCTCTGTACCCAGGTTGGGTTACTGCTGCCGCTCATACGTGAGGAAGCTGCCTTCTGACACCCAGGTTGCATCGCTGTGCAGAGGGGGCAGAAGTGGGCGTGGAAGTCAGAGTGGTCGTGAGCGTGGACCCCTTTGCAAGCTTGGCTCCATCCCTGCACCTCACCAAAACCTCTGCCATGCCTGCTGCAGGGAAATGACTCTGGGGAGAAGATCTCCATACTGGCAGGCACTTTGGCTCGGCTGGACAGGTCAGTCAACCCATGCTGGGCCTCTGTTGCCCCTCTGATTCAATGAAGCTGCCCTTGTTGCAAGCGTCACTCTCACAGCCAGTCATCTGTGCTGCCAGGGATGCACCTAATTATGGCCGCGGCAAATACAACGACTTCAACATCTGTGCGTAATCTTGAGTTCCTGGCTTTCAGCACACCTGTGTTGCGTCTCCCTGTCTGCTGAATGTTGAGCCCCTGTGTTTGAAGACTTTGACGCCAGGCAATGCTGCTGTACTGCAGTCTACATCCAGGCAGCCTCTGGTACCAAGGGAGGCTCCAGTGGGTCTCCAGTGATTGACTGCCAGGGGCGGGCAGTTGCGCTGAACGCAGGCGGCCGTGACAAGGCTGCCTCAGCTTATTACCTGCCCCTGGACCGCGTTCTGAGGGCACTGCGTATGCTCCAGGTCAGCCTGGCTCCGGGGAGCAGGCAGCACACACCCCAGACCTGTCAAGCTCTCCAGCATGGTTGTCTGCAGTCCGCGCTGCCAGACTCCCCTGGTCTATGAGAAGGGATCTGTCATTGCATTTGCAGGGCTGCAAGCTGCCAGGAGGGCCAGATGCGTGGCAGGCACCCTGCATTCCACGGGGCGACTTGCAGGCCACCTTTGTCTTCAGAGGCTTCGATGAGGCTAGACGTCTGGGACTGAGTGAGGGTACCGAGGCTGCTGTGCGTGCAGCACAGGCTGACCTGGGCACAGGTAGGCCATCTAAAGATGAAGACCTGAGGGTTCACTGAAGGGTTGGCAGCATCAGGATGCATGCAGAGCTGCCTCTGATGAGCGCCTGGCAGTGACTCACGGTGGGCTGATGTTCTGCAGGGCTCACTGGTGCCACCACTGGCATGTTGGTGGTTGAGAGTGTGGTGCCTCAGGGCCCTGCAGACCAGAAGCTGGAGCCAGGAGACGTTCTGGTGTCAGTGGCTGGCAGATTTGTGACCCACTTCTTGCTGCTGGAGACGTTGATGGACGAGGCAGTGGGAAGTTTCATTCAGATTGATCTCGAGCGTGGAGGCATCCCTCTCAAGGTTGATGTCCAGGTAAGAAGGCATGACGTTAAATGCCCGAACCACAGTGAGATGTGCAGGTGATGCCACAGGAGGCCTCAGCTAGATCTCCCAGCACGTCAAATAGCCTCATAGTGTTCAGGCCGATCTTGAATGTCATGTTCTTCATGCTGGGCTCGACATTCACAGACGGCGGCCACCTGGCGTCTGCCGCTTGTCTGCAGGTGCAGGACCTGCATGCTGTCACGCCCACCTGCTTTCTGGAAGTGGGTGGTGCGACGCTGCACGCACTCAGCTACCAGCAGGCACGCAGTCAGAAGGCACCCACTGGCTCTGTGTACGTCGCAGATGCCGGGTACATTCTCAGCCGAGCTGGTGGGAAGGGAGGCTCTCATCACATATGCCTGCAAAGCTAGCTCTCAGCTGAGCACAACGTTGCCCTCAGCTTGACACAGTATGCCTCGCAGCTGTGTTCTTCGAGCTGTGTGAGGTCTCATGCAAGACTGTGTTGGTGCCTGGCTTGACTGACAACCTTCTTGCTGCTCTTGCATTGTATCACAGGCCAGGTATCATACTCCTGCAGCCGTGCTGCGTCCCACCTCTACAGACTGTCTGCCCACAGGTGTCCCAAAACATGCCATCATAAAAAGCCTGGCTGGAGAGCCGACTCCCACCCTGAAGGACTTTGGCTGTGTGCTCAGGAAGCAGCCCAGCGGCAGCAAGGTGCCCCTGCAGTTCACGGTGTTTGCGGAGCGCAACCTGCGCAAGAACGCCATCCTGCACGTGGACCGCCTGTGGTGAGGGGTGCTGGTCCTGGGTTTGCTCCAGCACAACCCATGTGGAGTATAGTTTAGGCTGTGCAGCTGCCTGTACCACAGCAGCTGAGCTTTGACGGCTGCACAGTTCTCAAGAGTGCATCCTGCCGGGTGCCGATCAAGGGCCAGCAGATAGCCTGCACATCACCACACAGAGCAGTTCACCATTTTTTGCTTCAATACAGCTCCTGGGCAAATTGGAGGCTCAGACATGCTGCAACATTGTGGCATTGCACATGGCATGTAGGTATGGGCACCCCCAGTTCTGGCAGCGGGACAATGCAGCTGGCACCTGGAGTTGCACCCAGGACTGGCCACCCGGGTCCACTCCAGCTCCTGCAGCCCGGGCCAGCCATCTCCAGCAGCAGCGCCAGCTGGGGTCAGAGCCCAGGCTGCCAGACAGCAAGGAGCAGGGCACGGCTGTACTGAACGCTGATGATGAGTTGGGGCACCAGCTACGTGCCAGCCTGGTGATTGTGGACGTCACCATTCCGCTGATAGGGCTCATTGATGGTGTTCATTCCCGCAGCTTTGCAGGTGAGTTGTTGCATCTTGGTGGCTCACTGATGCTGCAGGCTCAGGGCTGTGGGGTTCAACTTTTAGACAGCTGCCCTGCTGCTGTGCGTTTACTGGCTGCTGCTGTGCGTGTACCGGCTGCTGCTGTGCGCTGGCTGCTGCCCTTTCCAGCCCTTGAGACTGGAGCGGACTTGGCGCTTCATGTTCCCTGTGCTGCAGGCACTGGTGTGCTTGCGCACCACCCAAAGGCAATTAGGCTGAGACGACATTGAAGCTGCACGCTTATAGTTGTGCAATGCAGCTGCCAGTAACGGTGTGGCTCTATCACCACCACGTAGATGTACTGGTATGTGACATCTTTAAAGTGCTTCAAAGCTGCACTCATAGTCTAGTGTCAAACTTGCTGCAGGCAATGGCAATGCCGTCCACTACCCTGGCATGGATGACCGTTTGAGGGGTTCCCAAAATACTCAACCAGTGCTCTGCCATGTCCTCTTACAGGCAGTGGCGTGGTTGTGCATCACACAGAGTCGGAAGGTCTGGTGCTGGTGGACCGCAACACTGTGGCCATAAGCCTGGGGGATGTGACTCTGTCCTTTGGAGCCTACCCAGCAGATAGTGTGGCTCGCATAAGGTTCCTGCACCCCCTTCACAACTTCGCCCTGCTGTCTTACAAGACGGCGGATCTGCCTCCAGAGGTGAGCCCGCCCCAGCTGTCCCTCAAAAGGCCTGTCCCTGCAATGTTGCTGCTGCCGGGCAGCTTGTGCTCAGCGTGCAGAACAACATGTTGCCAAAGGTCAGCCTGACGCTCTGGCAGGCAGAGCAGACGAGCTTGGGGCCAGCACACAGCTGCACAGTGCCAGGTTTCCTTCCTCTCCAGGGGGCAAGACGTATGGCCTGATGCAGGCGCGGCAGCTGGTGCGGGCAGCGCCCCTGCTGGCAGAGCCCCGCCTGCGCCGTGGAGACGAAGTGCGCCTGATAGGCCTGACCAAGGACCTGCGGGTGATGCAGCGCGCCAGCATCGTGACCACGGCCTGTTCGAGCCTGTCCATTGCCCCTGCGGACATCCCCCGCTTCCGGGCTGTGCACGAGGAGGTGTGCCACCAAGCAGCCGCCCGTCGGACAGTGCAGCCCTGCTGCAGCTGTCCATGGTGGCAGCCTGTCAAGTGCAGCATGCCGCCTATCAGCAGCAGTGCAGGATTGCGGGTGATGAAGCCAGCGAAGCAAATGCCATGCGCCACCCAGCAGCTGCGGTGGTGCAGGCTTGCTGCAGCAGGTCCTGATGTCAGCCAGCAGGCTGACACGCCGCATGCAGCGATGGGGAGTCAGGCTGCTGCACGCCTGCAGGACCTCAACTCTGCGGCCGCCTGAAACAGCATGCCCTCCACCAGCGAGCAGAAATGTCCGCAGGTCTTGAACCCAGTCAGCTCCCTCATTGCAGACAGGTCCACTGCTGCGCTTTCCATGCTCCGTGCAGGTGGTCAAGGTGGACCACGACTTTGGGACCACCTTCTCAGGCGTGCTGACTGACAGGTGTGGGCGCATACGTGCCCTGTGGGGCAGCTATGCAGAGCAGCGTGGGGGCGACGAGGTGGAGTTCTGTGCAGGCATGCCCACCGCGCTGTGGACCCCCTGGCTCAACAAGACCATCCAGGCGATGACTGCAGCGGCGCGCACTGCCGTCGGGCAGCAGCAAGCAGGTCTGCAGTCAAGCTTGCAGCAAGCAATGCATGCTTTGAGGTCGACGTCAGCATGCAGGGCTGCCCGCATCTGGTATTGGGACATGCTGGAGACGCTGCAGTCAAGTCAGGCAAGCCCAACCACTCCACAGAGTGGTGGCTCTGAGCAAGGTGCCAGCTTGTTACTGCAGGCACCTCCCAGCCCTCCCGGGACCTGCAGAGCAGGCTGGACAAGTTGACAGGCGCGCCCGTCGTGCGTGTTCTCAATGCAGAGCTGGAGCCACTGATCCTGAGCAAGGCTGCCCAGTTCGGGCTGCCCCCTGCCTGGGTGTCTCGGCTGGCCAAGGCAGACCCTGAGCGCCGGCAGGTGGGTGCTGTCCACAGGCACACGAGGGTCAACAGTCTTGCCCTGCACTGTCCGGCACTGAGTGTAAGACTGTGGTAGCACAGCACTTGACTGGGTTGGTCCCACCTTCAGGAGCATGTGGCCCTGCACTGGCTCATCAAACTTGGCCCCAGTCAGGTCCTGTGACCCAGTGTCAAGGCAGGGGCCTCAAGTGCAGCCGCCACACCCTGAGGGCTGTTGTGTATGAGATCGACCCAATGGCGCTGCTGTTCAGCCGCTCTGCCTCTCCCCACCACAGCTTTGCGGCATACTACACCTCAGGACATTTTGTCATGATTTTGGGACCGTGAGCTGCTTGACGCAGATCTGCAGGCGCCACAGCTACCTGAGAGTGCTGCGCTTAGGAGTTGCAGCCGCCCATAAAGCTGCTTACAGTCATGTGCCCAGGTGCTCTCAGTTCTGACACTGAGGACTGCTGTGGCGTCTGCAGGTGCTGCACATGCGGAGCTGCGTGGCTCAAAGCAGCGCTCGTTGCAAGCACGGGCCCTGCCATTTGCTGCCACAACAGGACCAGGGGACTGCTGCGCCACCTGCAGGTGCTGCGCGTCCGGAGCTGCATGGCTGGCTCGCACGCTGCCCAGGTGCTGGAGGATGGGGACCTCCTGCTGGCTGTGGACGGACGCGCAGTCACCAACTTCCCCGATGTGGAGCAGTGCATCGCCAGCTATGAGGCACCTGCCATCCCCCAGGGCGGCCAGCCAAGCAAAGAGACGCCAGCTGGCCTCAACTGCTGCAACACAAACGGCGCTGAGGGGCACGTCCTGGAGGAGCTGCCTGGCAGCAGCCTGCGCAACCAGCAGCTGCAGACCCCTGCAGGTGAGCGTTGACTGGGGGTGCTCGGCTTGGATGGTGCTGATATTCGAACCTGACATGTGCTCTCTGCAGCCGTTGTGCATGCAGCTGCTGCAAGTGTGCCAAGTCTTCAATGCTGTAAGGATGGCCTGCGTCAAGCACCAGCCCAGGGGTCAAGGCCACTCCCGTGCACAACAGGTGCTGGCACCAGGAAGCGGGTGCTCAGCCCCGGGCGGCAGCGCCCTGGCAGCGCTGCAGCCAGCAAGCGCAGCTGTGTCAGCCCCGCATCAGAGGCTGCCCTGGCTAAGGCTGTGACCGGGGTGCCGGCTGGGGCAGGCAGCAGTGCGCAGATGTCGGCAGCCAGTGCAGCCGCACAGACCCTGCTGCCCCACCTGCCGCTGACCATCCTGCGAAACGGGGAAACCACGGAGGTGGCGGTGCAGGTACCTCTCCATCTGAGAGCCTGCTGCAAACAGCTGCTGCCTCACATTCTGCATGCATGACAGGTCGATGATGGGCAGCTGGCCTGGTTGCTGCGCGCATCTGCAAGGCTGCTGCAGTGTGCATCTGGGCTACAGATGTGCAGCGGGCTGCACCCGCTTTCAGTCGGCCTTGCAGCAAAAGACACTGTGAATGTGTGGTGCTGCAGGTGGGCTTGGAGGCAGGGCAGGGCACCACACGTTTGGTGCACTGGTGCGGAGCGCAGCTGCAGGCAAGCACGACAGTGTCCTGCTGGAAGCGGTTTGATTGTGGAAAGATC